>JBBPMR010000964.1:0-13047 GCA_038090415.1 Rossbeevera mucosa | reverse complement strand
AAATGGTGGAGCGCTGAGGGTTGAACACGAGGAGTGTGATATCAGGTCCAATGGTAAAGTGGGAAAGGTGCACAAGTGAGCACACTATGATCCCCTAAACTTTCCAATGCTAACTGTAGCTGATCACCACAATAGATCAGCCTACAAAGTGGTTGATGAGGAGTTGTGAGGATGGGCTATCGAGTGGTATGGTCGATGAGGCATTAATGTGAGGTGATCTTGAGCGATAAGCGCTTAGAGCTCAGGGCTCATAACCTGATAAGTGTAGATAGCTTTTGGGGGTGAGATAAACACCAATTTGGACTTCAGGAGCATACTGGAGTCCACTGTGAGTAACTAGAGATGATATTGAATGAATATAATGAGCACAAACCTGGAGTCCACTGTGAGTAACTAGAGAGAAGTGAAGAACAGTGGACTTGAAGGTTTATGGCAGTTCAGAAATATCCAAAAAATAGCAGCCACATCAGCCACAAATGTCAGAAATGTCATCACAAGTTGAAAATAGGTAGAGAGCAGCCACAAAGGGCTAGAACAACTAACAAAAATGTAAAGTGGGTAAATGGATGATGGAGAATCGAATGGTGACAGTAAGAAGCAGTGCTGAGCACTGCCAACACTACAATAGATCAAATGAGTAGAAAGAGAGGGCAAAATCACTGGAAATAACAATCATATCATGGAATGAGTTGTTAATAAACCATTGAAAGGTGGCAGGAGAATTGCATAGGCCAAAGAACATGACTGTGGATTCATAGAGACCTTTGTGGGTGATAAATGCAGCCTTTCACTGATGTCCATCCTTGATATGGATGTTGTTATAACTCCAGCAGACATCAAACTTAGTAAAGACCTTGGCGTCCTTGAGCTTGCTGATGAGGTCAGAGATCAGGGAAAGAGGGTATGCATTATGAACAGTGTGTTCATTAACATAGCAGTAATCTTGGCAGGGGGGAAGTTTGCCATCCTTCTTCTTTATGAAGAAGAAAGGGGACGCTTAAGAGGAGTTCAAAGGGCAGATCTTTCCAGATTGTAGGTTCTCCTCGAGAAATTCATCAGTGGCTTTTCATTCCTTGTGGGACAAAGAGTAGAGTTCCCCAATTTTTGAGATGAAGGACTCATTAGGGTTTATCTCATGGTCATAGGGCCATGAGGGGGGTTTATAATCAGAGATGTCTTCTGAGAAGACAGAGGCAAAGACTAAGTATTTCTTCAGGAGGATGGAAGGTGGCTTAGCTTTTTTAGCAGCTATTGCTAGTTCTGTGCAGAGGTAAGCTTTTTGCACACTGGGGAGCCAAGAGGTGCAAAGTGGCATGCTTCACAAATGATGCAGTTGATGGTTCAATTTTCTTTTGCCCTGAGCAGGTAAGCTTTTGGGTCATTGAAATACATGCATTCATGAAGGCAATCTTGGGTATTAGGAGTAATGGAGATATGACGAGGGGGTTTGAACGGAGTGGGTGATGAAGGGCAGAAGCCAGAGTCATGGCGATGGAAGTCAGCCACATATGTGGAGTACAAGTCTTTGAACTGGTCATAGGATTTATTGATGGTGAGGGTCTGGGATTTCTAGTTGATAGTAGGATTGGTGGAACAGAGCCATGGGAGGCCAAGGATAAAGTTTTCCTTGCCACAGGTCACAACATAGAAGAGGTTCTTCTGAGAAATCCCCTTGATGTTGGCTATTACAATTCACTTGTTTCTTTTCTTTTCTTGCTTGTTTTCACTATGGACTACAGAGTCTGTGTGTTCAAACCATGCCTAGGCCATTTCTTTTCTTCTGTGATGACATAATACCCTTAACCCATCTACTTAGTCATCACTTCCTTCATGACTCGCTCTCACTTTGTCACCATGACTCATGCTGATGCATTCGCAGCATTTCTGACTCATCTTCATTACTGCAGATTACTCATTCCCTTCCACCATGTTCCATGGTGTTCCATCTAATTAGTCATCTTCATTTCCCTGTACTTATTTAAACCCTTCCATACCGTCCGTATTCCCTAAGCTAGATCTCCTCTTTCTACCTCTGTACTTTCATACCTCATGCAATCTAGCCAACCTTCGTCTTCCCTTCATTGGGTGAACTCCTCTTGAAGTCTTCGTCCTACTTCTGACTGGACGCTTGACTTGTGATACTCCACTTGATTGTATCATGGTCACTTCTACAATCGATAGAACGACATCCATGGTCGCCACCTTAAAGCGACATCCCTCGCTCTTGTCCACAAGAGGATACGCTCGCTTCTACCTGGATCAAGCATAACATTGGCATAGAGGGTGTAGGAATAGTGAATTTCACCATTTTTGTTTGAAGATTGGTCGATGTTATGGACCATGATGGGGATGTCAAGTTTTTCAGTGGAGAGACAGTTTTTTTGCATGAACTGCCAGTTGATGCAAGAGATGTCTGCACTGCTGTCAATGAGAGCATGGGTGTTGACAACTTTCATGGTATGCAAAGATACGATCAGCTGCAGAGGAATACACATAGATTTTGCAGACTGAGATACAATTACAGGCACACATGTAACTCTAGGGGATCCTTGTATTGAATGAGGTTCCTGATTTAAAAATTCTTCTTGACTTGAAAGAAGCACACTCTCCCAATAGTTTCTTTGTCATTGTCATCACTTTCTATCTCCTCCAGCTTGGAGAGGTTCTTCTCAACCCATTGGACTTTCTTCTTGGGTGGGATGCAAAGTGAGGACAGGAGGAAGAAGAATGTCCAGTTTTACAGCAGCAAAAGCAGAGATTCTTCTTGATGCATTGTTTGCGCTCCTCTGGAGTAAGTTTCCTGACTTTGATGGCATTTATGTCTATGGCATTCGGGTCTTTGGTAGAACTGGAGGGTTGGTGGAAGGTGGTTGTGTTATGAAGGGGGTAGTGGAAGTGGGAGATTACTAGCTTGGCCATATCCCACTGAACTTAATATTGGGTGGCACATTAATACCATTCATCAATGGTCTTGGGTACTATGTTCATTGAGTAGATACAGTGAGTAAGAGTGGGAGGAATGCCAGCTCTGAAGTACGAGATGATGACATTGGGATCAGTGATCTGGGCTTGAGCAACATTGTTGTGGAACATGGCAATATATTCAGTAAGGGAGGGTTCATAAGATCCCCCTTTCTTTTTTTGGGTCATTCACTTGGTGGTCAGCCAGGCGATGTTACACTTGGTCTGGGTAGGAACAAGTGTAGCCTTGAGAAGAAAGTCTTTGGGACAAGGAGTGAGGGCAAGAGAGTCTTGAGGGTAGAAGGATCAAGATGGTCAAGGGGCAAGGGGGCTGAGGAGTCTTGAGGATCACAGGGATCAAGATGACAAGGTTTCTTCAAGGGTTGAGGGATTGAAGACAAAGGTCTGAGAGTGACAAAGACAACCTATGAAGCTGGGTGAAAGCTCAGAGGTTGAAGCGTCCTTTCAAGTGCAGGACGAGGTCACATAGGGAGTTCAAGGAGCAAGGGATATATTCCAAAATGTATCTAGGAGGATACTCGAGGAGGTCAAGGTTAGAGAAAAACTAAGAGCAGTCTAGGGTGATGGAAAGATGGAGATTCTGCATGAATGCTTGTCTGGCAAGGTGGAGGGGGGAGTCTGTGTCAAGAAGAAGGTCTAGAGTGGAGGCAAGGCAAGAGTCCTGAAGTTGGAAGTCAATGAGGTTGAGGTTTCCTTTCTCAGAGAAGGAGAGAAGGCAGTGGGCAAAGGAGAGGTCTATAGGGGAGCTGGAGGAGGAGCCAAAGGTGGAGGAGTCCATTGTTTCAAGGGGTTGGTTTAGTGGCAGGTGGATGGTTTGTTGCTGAGGGAAAAGATGGAGGGATGGGCCTTCTTGTAAGTGTTCAAGACTGTTTTGGCATGTTTGAGTTCCTTGTCAGGTACCCAGGAGTCTTCTTTGCTGAGTAACCCTTCCATCAGATCAGGAAGTGGCGCTTCTGTGGCGGCCAGTCTAGGTGCCACACTCAAAGCAAAACTTAGAAGATAGAGAGTGTTGTCAAAGGGAATCCAATGAGAACAAGACTGGCTTGTTCCATTGCTGCATTCCAGTATATATACTACTTTACATGAGGTGTCCATGAGGACAAAGGCTATACTACACACTACTACAATGAGGCAAGGCTATGCAGAATGAAAGAGAAGCATGTCTTGCTGAAAACATGTGTTAGTCTAGATCATGATGTCATAGTGACATCATATTATGTAATGCAGTGCGATATAGTAATCTAGAGATAAGGACTGGTCACTTGTGTTACATTGTAAGCACTTGGGACTTAGGCAAAAAGAAAGAAAAGAAATAGGTGCTATAGGCATTAAAGAAAAAAAGTAGCCAGTGACAACTAGCATTTGCAACAAGAAGGAGACATGGATTTCCTAGCCTCCCTAGTGTCTGCCTCCCACTGAGCCATCAAAGAACACCTGCTCTCTGCCATGCATCAATTAGGCATGATGGAGTTCATCAATGACATCAACCAATTTCTGGCTGAACTGGCTGCCTACCTCTCATCCCCTCCCTCATCCCCCTCCCTCTTATCAGCACCTCTCCTCTCCTTTCCTGCTGAGGTTGAAGTGGTCTCTCTGACTGGTCTCCTCAAGGTACCTCCCACCCCCTCTGCATTCTACTCCCTGCTCAACTTTGCTGAGATCAAAGCTTTTGACTATATCAAGATTCTTTACTGCTCGGAAGAAGTCCCCTCTGAGCAAGATGACTATGAAGGAATTGATACTGCCTTCCTGATCTCTAAGTCCCCCCTGCCTCAGCCTCATCCCCAAGCAGAGCTGCCCTCTTCGTAAATGCACCCCTTATGCCTCTCCTTTCTCTTTCTCTTTCTCTTTCTGTCATTTCAGGGGATCCAGACATTCCTTCCCTCCTCCACCTGCCCCTTCTCCATTCCTCTGCCTCAATATGACTCTCAAGACAACATTAGTGATTACAGAGATGACTTCTATAATGAAGTCACTGAGTCTAACATAACCAGAGAGCCCTGTGGACCCTTCTGACTACTTTGTTCTTGTAAACTGAAGCCTATAAGGGGGTAATGTTACAACCTACCCCTATTCTTTCTCTTTTTCTTTTTTTCTCCACTTATCACTATGCCTTTCTCTTATCAATCATTTACTCACTGTACTTTAGTCATTCACAGTCTTCATGACTCACTCTTAACTGTGAATTATCAACCTTCCTGACTCATGCTTACCCATTCACTTTGTCATTTACTTACTTATGATGACTCACTTGTTTTGTCATCCACTTAGTGTATGATTACTCATCCACAGCTTCATAACTCATCCATACTGCAGATAACACATTCTCTTCTGTCATGTTCCATGTGTTATGACTGGCCTGGATAGGGTTAGTCATAGACTTGATGGGTAGTGGGGCTAAGGCTGAGGAGTCTGAAGGTAGACACCTGGGAATGACAAAGGACTAAGGGGAGTCCGAAGGCAGAGCCTAAGGATGACTAAGGGCTAGGGTGCTTTAGTGAGCTTCACCACAAAGTGAAACACAAAGACTTGGCTGAGGAGTCCAAAGGGGAAGGCCTAAGGACAACAAAGGGGTTGGAGATGAAGAGCACATGCTCAGAGAGAGGAGCACATGCTCAGAGGGGCAAGGGTTGGCTAAGAGCAAGTGGATTGAGAGTATCAAGTAGCTCTAGCTTAGGGTTACAGGGTTGAATATCTAGAGTTTATATACTAATGAGATGGAACATCATGGAACATGATGGAAGGGAATGTGTCATCTGCAGTAAGGATGAGTCATGAAGCTGTGGATGAGTAATTGTACACTAAGCAGATGACAAAGCGGAGTGGGTAACCATGAGTCAGAGAGGTTGATAATCTGCAGTTATTGATGAGTCAGAAAACTGTGGATGACTAAAGTACTGTGAGTAAATAATAGACAAGAGGAAAGCAGAGTGATAAGCATTGACGAAAAGAGAAAGGAGAAGAGAAAGGAAAAGAGTAGGGGCAGGTCATAACATTACCCTCCTTGTCGGCTTCTGTTCGCCTGAACAAAGTAGTCAGAATAGACCGCAGGGTTCTCCAGTCATGTTAGACTCAGTGACTTCATCATAGAAGTCATCTCCATAATCACTGATGTCATCTCGAGGGTCAGATCGAGGGGGAGGGATTGGAAGGGGGTGATTGGACAATCTGGAAGAGCATCTGGAACCTCTGGAATGATGGAAGGATGAGGAGGAGAAGGAGGGGGAGATGCGAGGGGCATGTCTGTGTAAAGGACAGCTCCTTTGAATGTGACCTGGTTGTCTGCGAAGACAGATGGGACATTGGTATTTGGGGCAATTGACTTGAAAGTGTTCTAGGCATCAGCATTGGAAGCAAGAGAAGAAAAAGAGGGAGTGGCCTTGAAGAAGAGGGTGACCTCACATGCTTCAGTGGTGTGCCAGTTCAACGCCGTCCACAGTGACAGGTTTTTTGATGTTGGGGGAAGAGGGGGATTTAGGGGACTTGGGGACCAGGAAAGCAGGGTCGGTTCCCTCATATTCAGACTGTTCCGAAGGGGGGACAGTTTCAGAGAAGTGGAGGGCCTCGATGTGGTCAAGGGCTTCGACCTCAGCAGGGTTGAGTGAGAAGGAGGATGCAGAGGGAGTGGATGGTACCTTGAGGAGATCAGTCGAAGAGACCACCTCAACCTCTGCAGGGAAGGTCTGGGGAAGTCCAGAGCAGCTGGGGGAGGTGAGGGGGGGTGAGGGATGGGAGGCCATGTCAGCCAGAAATCTATCAATATCTTCGACGAACTCCATCATGCCTAGTTAATGCATGGTAGAGAGAAGTTGTTCCTCTATGGCTCAGTGAGCAGTGGACACTTATGAAGCTAAGAAGGCTTGGCTTCCTTCCGAAGAGGAGAGCATGGCATTGACTATAGGAAGGAGTCGAGAGGAGTGGATGAAAGTGAGGTATAATGAGTTGAGGGAGAAGTTGATGTTGACATGGGCAGAGATAGGATGGTGCATCCTGGAGTCCTGTAGGTAAGTTCTAAGGCGACAGATGGTAGGGAATGATGGTTCATCATCTCGGAGGTGAAGGGCATAGGTGGGGATGTCTACTGTGAGGACCGGGGGATGAGAAGAGGGAACGAGGCAGGGGGATTCAGAACACCAGTGGAAGGGGGTGTCGTCAGTTATGGGGGTGGGAAGAGGAGAGCCAGGTCCCATCGGACTTGGGTTATCTGGCAGAGGAGCATCACTTCTAGAAAGATTACAGGGAGAACTTGGAGGAGGAGATGAAACTGATGGGGAGGAAGGAGAAAGGGACGATACAGAAGAAAGAGATTCGGTAGCGACATGGGACATTGTGGTAGTTTGTTGGGGAAGTTTAGAGGGAAAAGATGGAGGGATGAAGCTTTTTATAAGTAAGGAGAGTGGACTTGGCATGTTTCAGTTCCTGCTCAGGGACCCAGGTGTCTTCTTTTATAGCATACCCTTTCCAATGGATCAGGAACATGTGGTTCCTAGCAGAGCCTCTGTGGCATATGATCCACAGTATCTCATATTCTTCTTCGCCTTCTATTAGATCCAGAGGTGGAGATGGAAAGTTCAGTCCATGGATGGGGTTTTTGCGATAGGGCGATAAGAGAGAAGCATGGAACACATTGTGAATGCTCCATGTTTTAGGGAGGCGCAGTTGGTAAGTGAGGGGGAATAGGACCTGGGTGATGGTAAAGGGTCCTTCTCATTTTGGGGTGAATTTGGGGGATGTGAGAGAGTGTTTCAAGTTTTTGGCTTCTAGCCAGACCTTATCTCCTTTGGTGAAGGGCTTGAATTCTCTGCCATGGTGAGCTTTCATGACCTGTCTGGCAAGTTCATGAGCAGCTAAGGCTTCATCTCAAGCAGCAGTAAGAGATTTCAAGTGAGTTTCGACAGCAGGGAGGTTGGTTTCAGTGAGGATGGTGGGAAGGGGGCGAGGGTCAAAGTCCATCATGAGGAAGAAGGGGGACTTTCCTGTGACAGAGTAAGGGTGGTGGTTGTGGGCAAATTCTGCATGGGAGATCCAGTCGGCCCATGAGACTATTATGTTTCATCTTTTCTCTTTTTTTTCTCACCTGTTTTCACTACGGACTACCAAGCCCTGCATTCAAACCACGCCTAGGCCATTTCTTTCTTCTGTGATGACATAATACCCTTAACCCATCTACCTTAGTCATCACTTCCTCCATTACTCATTTCCATTTGTCATCCTGCTGTGCATGACTCATCGAAGCTGCGTATTACTCATTGTGACTCATTGTGACTCATTCATAATCATTATGACTCACTGCAGCTGCACATCCTGACTCATCTTATTCCATGCTGTTCTATGACATTCTATTTGTTTAGTCATCTTCATTTTCTGTACTTATATAAACCCTTCCATACCGCCTGGATTCCCCAAGCTAGGTCTCCTTTGTACTTCCACACTCTCGTCAATCTAGCCCACCTTGATCCTTCCCTTCACTGGGTGAACCTCTGCGTGTCTTCGTCCTACACTCGACTGGACGCTAGACTAGTGACACTTCATTTGATTGTGTTCACAGTCATCTCTACAATCGATAGAACGACCACTGCGACCGCTACCTCCAAGCAGTATCCTTCATCCTTCATCTCTCTTCGTTTAACAAAGGCTACACTCGTCCCTACTCAGGCCAAGCATAACAAAAGATCTAGCTTCCTTCAACGGTCACCACCGCCATGAACTGCCCACCATTTCTCGACCCCCTCATAACCCTGACCCCCGTCGCTTAAGGCAGCAACCCTCTGCCCCATACTCCGTCGAAACTTTGCCAGAACCCTCCATCCACTCCAGCCTCGAAGATAACTCTTTGGAGCCCGATATCCTCATCCTCTCTCCCAAAGACAAGGATCAAATGTTGTCCCTGTCCCTCCACTTACGAACCGCTCTATCCCTACCCCCCGATCCCTCTCCTCCTTCTCCCACTCCTGTCCAACCACCACCCCCCATGTCCAAACCTACTGAGCTTCGCATCGCATCCCCCGAACACTTTGATGGCTCTTATGCCAAGTCAATGCCCTGGCTCACCTCTGTTAACTTCTATCTAGAGGTTAATAAAGAAGTATATTCCTCCGATGCGAAGAAAATAGCGTTTGCTCTCTCATTCATAACCAAAGGGTCCGCCTCTACCTGGGCCCAAACCTTTCAACAGAACTCTATCGACGACGATGGAGATATCACAATGGAGACCTTTAAGGACTTCGTAAAGCTCTTCAAGGCCGCTTTCAAACACCACGACTCCATCAACAATGCCATCATCGCCTGGTTAACCACCAAGCGGATGATCCAAAAGAAGAAAGGGGGTTCCTACGAACCCTCTCTCACTGATTATATCACCCAATTCCGCAACAACGTAGCCCAAGCTGAGATCGTTGACCCTAATGTTCTCATCTCGTACTTCGGAGCTGGAGTCCCTCCTGCTCTCACCTGCCGAATCTACTCCATGGACACAGTCCCGAAAACCATCGATGAATGGTACCAACGCGCCACCCAATACCAAGCCCAATGGGATACCGCAAACCTCGTGATCTCCCGCTTCCATAATTCCCTTTGCAATACCACCTCTTTCTCCCAACCGTCCACCTCCTCCTCTGCCCATGATCCAAATGCTATAGA
Organism: Rossbeevera mucosa; assembly: GCA_038090415.1. NCBI lineage: Eukaryota > Fungi > Basidiomycota > Agaricomycetes > Boletales > Boletaceae > Rossbeevera > Rossbeevera mucosa. Next base: position 3,426 of record JBBPMR010000964.1, on the reverse strand, counting down.
TGTGGACACCATTAAAGTAGGGAAGCTTACCCCTGAAGAATGCAAATGCTGCATTGAGAAAGGACTCTGCTTCCACTGCCGAAAACCAGGACACACTAACGCCGCTTGCTCCAACTTCGCATCCCAACCATCCAAGAAAAAGGTCCAATGTGTTGAAGAAAATCTCCCTAAGCTCGAGGAGGTAGAAGACGATGATGAAGATGAAACAGTTGGAAGAGTTAGCTTTTCCGCTGCTACCCAATGGGATTTTTGAAAAGGAGACCTTGATCAACGCAAGGATCTCCTAGTGCTACGTGTGCCCCTGTAATAGTATCGCAATCTGCTAAATTAATGCGCATTCCTCTGCAGCTTGTGGTACCCTCACACACCATGAAAGTCATTGACACCCGTGCCCTCGTAGATAGCGGTGCAGACATCTCCTGCATCGACTGGATGTTTGTATGAAAACATTGACTCCTGACCACCAAACTTGATGTCCCCATCCTCGTACGAAACGTCAACCAATCTTCGAACAAAAATGGCGAGATCCACTATACTTGTACCCTCTATGTAAACATCGAAGGAGTCTCTCAAAAGGTCCTCTTTCATGTCATGTCCTGTGGCAAGGAAAACCTTATCCTTGGCCTCCCCTGGCTCTGCTCTACCAACCCAGTCATTGATTGGAAATCCCAAACACTTACTATTGACGAATCATGCGACCAATCAAAAGATTTATACACCACCTATGTCGCAGACTCTCATTGCCACAACTCGTGCTTTCGCCCTCCATCCAATACCCCATTTAAACCTCCTCGTCATACGACCATCTGTTGGAGATCACGCAGATAGCAAATGGTGTGCGGTAGTACAGCCACCATATTACGTAATCATAGCTATTTCGAACCTTCGTAGTGTAGCCTTTACTCTAGTGACTTCTACTAGAGTTTCCTACAGGTACAGTACTACATTCCAATATAGTGACTTCTACTAGAGTTTCCTACACCATCACCCCCGATGCTCAGGATTGTATTCACTCATATATGGATTACAGTGACCCCCACAACTACATCCTTCGAGCTAAGGAGAATAGAACCATCAACCGAGTCATCCATGGGGTCTGTCGCTTTGCCCCCCTCGGCTCTCCTCTATGCAGAAAAATCACCTCGTCCACCGAACTCGCTGCTGCCGCCGAAAAAGCAAAACCCCAACAAATTCTCCCAGAGGAATACAAAGCATATGCTTCGGTCTTCTCTGAGGACTCCACTGACCACGTTCCCCCATCTCGACCCTATGATCACGAGATAAATCTCAATGTATCCTTCATCCCTAAAATCGGAAAGCTTTATCCACTATCCCCAGATGAGCGCAAAGCTACCGACGACTTCCTCGAAGAAAACCTTCGCTCAGGGAAAATCCGTCCTTCGAGTTCCCCTCAGGCCTCCCCTTTCTTCTTCGTAAAGAAGAAGGATGGCAAACTCCGCCCCTGTCAAGATTATCGATATGTCAACGAACACACCATTCACAACGCCTATCCCCTTCCACTTATTTCTGACCTCGTCGACAAACTCAAAGATGCCAAGGTCTTCACTAAGTTCGACGTCTGCTGGGGCTATAACAAGGTCCGCATCAAAGACGGACATCAATGGAAGGCTGCCTTTATCACTCATAAAGGCCTCTACGAATCTACCATAATGTTCTTCAGCCTGTGCAATTCCCCCACTACATTCCAATGCTTTATGAATGACTCTTTCCATGATATGATCGCAGAAGGATGGCTCATCATCTACATGGACGACCTCCTGATCTTCTCCTCTGATGACGCCATCCACACTAAACGAACCAAGCGCGTTCTTCAGCGAATGCAGGAACTCGATCTCCGTCTTCATCTATCCAAATGCAACTTTGCCACCACCAAGGTTGAATATCTAGGCATGATCGTCCGACCAGGACAGATTGCTATGGACTCCGTCAAACTTGATGGGATCGCCTCTTGGCCTGTGCCTACTAAAGTCAAGGAAGTTCGATCGTTCCTAGGCTTTGCCAATTTCTATCGCCAGTTCATACCAGATTACTCTACTGTTGCCCGACCTCTCCTTGACCTCACAAAGAAAAACCTTGCCTGGTCTTGGACTCCCGCTTGCAAACAAGCATTTCAGTCATTAAAACAGCTCTTCCTCTCCAAACCCATCCTGCAACTCCCTGACCTCTCGGCTCCCTTTGCCATCACCACCGACGCATCAAAATATGCCACTGGTGCAATTCTACTCCAAACCGACTCCAATGGTGACTGGCACCCATGCTCCTACTTGTCCCAGACGTTCTCTTCTGCGGAACGAAACTAAGACATTTATGATCGCGAACTCCTCGCCATCATCCGCGCCCTCAAAACTTGGCGACATTACCTCCACGGCTCCCCTTTCCCGGTCCAAGTCTTCACGGACCACAAAAACCTTACTTATTTCCACCAAGCCCAACATCTAAATCGTCGCCAAGCCTGTTGGCTCCTCGACCTCACCGACTTTGACCTAAAAATCGTTCACGTTGTGGGCAAATTACTCACTGGCCCCGATGCCCTCTTCCGCCGTTCCGACCTTTGCCCTGATGTTCCAGATAATGACAACATGGTCCTCCTCCCTGACTCCCTCTTTGTCAACCTCATCGACTCCTCATTAAACGACGTTATTGCCTCTTCCTCGAAAAGCGATCCCCTCGTTTTGCAGGCCCTCCAAGCTCTGGACGGAAAAGTTCCCCCTGCATTTCGGTCTCATCTATCCGATTGGCAATTCCTTGCTGGGGTCCTTACCTATAAAGATCGTGTTTACGTTCCCCCCGTTGACTCATTGCAACACTCCGTTCTCGAACGATGTCATGACCACCTTACGGCCGGACACCCCGGTTACTTGAAAACTCGCCAACTCGTCGCTGCTGAATTCTGGTGGCCCAGCCTTGCCCAGTACGTTCGCAAATACGTCGAGGGTTGCGCCCTGTGCCAACAAAATAAAGCCAATACTCATCCCACCACATCCCCACTCCTACCCATTAAATCATCGTGCTCGCGTCCCTTCCAACAAGTTTCGTGTGATCTCATTACCGATCTTCCCTTGTCCTCTGGTTTTGATTCTCTCTTGGTCGTGGTCGACCATGGGCTTAGTAAGGGAGTAATTCTCTGTCCCATCAAGAAAACCATCACTGCCGAGGGAATAGCATCCCTCTTTTTCCACAAAGTGTATACCTGCTTCAGACTCCATGACAAAATCATCTCCAATCGTGGCCCTCAATTCGCATCCACCTTCACGTGAGAACTAGGACGCCTCCTCGGCTACGACCTCTCACTGTCCACCGCGTACCACCCACAATCTGATGGCGAAACAGAACGTGTTAACCAAGAAGTTGAAACCTACCTCTGGATCTTCTATGGAAGCAACCCTACTTCTTGGTCCGAACTAA
>JBBPMR010000963.1:0-13059 GCA_038090415.1 Rossbeevera mucosa | reverse complement strand
GTTTTCCGTCGTCTGACGCAAGGAGGACGGAGCTAAGGGCAGGAACAACCAGCCTGACGTCGACATTGGGTTTGGGACGCTGAAGTAGACTGTGCAGACCCGACACAGACATGGGAATGGTCATGCAATATACGAGGCCAAGCACGAGACGAGCAACGTCTGGGTCAGGAAAAGTGGAAATCGCATCCCGGTACAGCGAGTCGAGGTCTGCATACGCAGAACCTGTGGATTCGGAAGCCGTGTCCTCGACAATGGCCTGCAGACGCAGAATTGGATTATGAGTCTTGGATCCTACGAACTTGACGACCGTCAGGGCGAAGATGAACAAGCCGCCTGCCTTGTTGACGATGCGTTCGAGCTCTTCCGACGGTGGCCATGGGCGAGCAACTTCTCGCATCACTTGGGAGTTTTGATCATATATGTCATCTAGAGCGTCGCGGAGGAACGAACGAATATCTGCGTCCACAGTGAAAGCGTGGATATCGAGAGGTTGTGTGAGAGCTGCTATGTCTGGGCGTTGGAAGCGTGACTGGAGCCATGGTTCGGCTCTGCTCGTAATCAAGAAACGCAAAGGAATAGACGACTTGTGGGTCAGATCCACGAGAAGTGCCACGAGCTCCAAAACCAGACTCTGGTCGTCGCACTCGTCGAGCGCATCGATGATTATCAGGGGCGGTGAGTCCGGGTTCTCTGCTGCAGTAGATAAAGGCCCGAATAGCAGCTTCTCCATTTGCTCTCGGAGGACCTTCATTGGAATCATGTAGTCCTTCTCCAACGCCGTGATCACTGCAGGATAGATGGACGGTAGAAAGGCGAGAAGTTGCGTAGTTAGCGTTGGAACTACGTGTTGCATAGTGCGTCGTTCGATATCTCTGCGTGAAAAGAAGAAGCTGGCAGCTAGTCGGTTCTCACTCGCATACTTCTCTGCTACCGTCTGTGACACTGCCGACTTGCCCGATCCAGGTCGGCCATTCAGCCAACAAATGGGTTTTTGGTCCGGTTCATCTGCCCATGAGGTCAAGCGAGCAAGTAACTCGATGCGTGTCCCTTCGATGCACTTTGGCGCCGGGTACCGCTGGGCGGAATCATATGGGGCACTGGGTGCGCTCGTTCTATAGAGAGCTTCGATTAGATCTGTAATCGATTGTATCAGAACGTTGAAACGCCAATAACTGGGATTCTGATTGCTCACTTGAATGTGAATCCTGGATGATCTGATTTCCGTGGACGACAGTGTTGACCGTTTGATTGCCCTGCACTGTGGGCCGTGAATAGTAGTGCTGGTCCCGATGGACCTCACTGAAGGTCGAATGGCTGGCATCGACATGGGATGAGTTGTTGAACATGAGTAGATGTTCGACTGAGGAAACTGTATTAGTACGATGACAACAGCATTGAGAATTAGCGCCCGACGGGGTTAGATCGAAATTGGCTTCGTTACGGCACGCTGTACTGGCTTGTCTGAACCGATGGCAAGTTTACAATGCACAAACTCCTGTACTTCTTTCTTCAATGAGGGCGAGGTCTGAGCCTACCAGCAACCACTGAAGAATTCCCCTGGCCAACCGGAACCAAGTTCACGGCGGCGACGGGCAGGTTAGTAGTAGACATGGAACGGCATACGCGGCTTATGCTATTACCCCAAATCGGCACGGCGAATCTGCGGTGCCTAGTATTACATTGAAAGCGATTTTAAAAGAAAAAAGTAAACAGCCGCTACACTGGCAATGTCCGTTTCCCCAACATCACCTGGGTGTTCTTTTCTCGTGAGCAGCAAATCGATTAAACATTGACGCGTCACAGTTTACCTAGGGAGAGATTAGTGCACTGATGATCCTTTTTTTGGTTCGAATATCATGCAATGTCCTACACAAGGAGAACAAGATTCTTCGTTCCATATTGCTAGATCCCATGGGCGACCAAGTTGGGCGGGTAGTTTGTTGGTCATGCACGTAGAAGCTGCGTGCGTTCTCCTGCGGATTTGGCATTTGACGCAGCATCCCCACCGGCCTGCTGATAATCGATCATCGCTGTACCCTTAGACTTGGCAGTGGCATGGACATTAAAGTTAAATCCAGATTACGATTGTACTCAAGTCTTGCCTGGATAAATCAAGTGAACTCGGCTTTCAACAGGGTTTGCTCGCTCGGTGATGGAACGGCCTGCTTGCATTTCTCATATGTGAAAAATGACATAAGGAACGAACGAAATAGACACCATTGGATGTTGGTGAGATCCGGTGTTCTTTCTCCGCATGTCCTTCTATACGACGAGAGGGTTGTGCATTAGTTGCATCAGCTTGATGAAGAAGACCATATCTTGCCTTCTTCCTGCTTATCTACGGTCTACGTCATCCCTTCCACGGACCACTGGTGGCTGTTTCCATGTTGGTGGCGCATAGACCTCCTTCCACCGTGGTGTTGGCACCAGGAATAATAATATATAATCAGTGTCGTTCCTAAGAAATGGAATGTATGAACAATTTCGCGCCGGATACAAGTCTGCTTCCTACTCGAGGACGCTAGCGATTGGGGAAAATAGCCCATTTGATGCCCTCGTAGACCCCCCGCAAATCCAGTCCTACCTGTGCCCCATCTCCCGCGAGCACTTCCCCTCTTGCACTCTCTACCACCTCGGCATCAGTGTCAACCGGCCCGAAAGAGGATCAGGACGAACTCTCGGCTTCGACTGTCGCTCGTTTGGTCCGCTTTTCCTTGAGGGCCCGTTCCATTTCCTCAAATGCACTAAGTACAACACCCTTGGATTTATCGTTCGCCGTCGTGAGTACGGGGTTCGGACCCGGATTGGTCTCTTTGCCAATGCGTATATGAACAGGCCACTCGGACTCGGGTATGTGAAGTCCAGAAAGGGCAGCACGGAGGGTCACTACTGACTCTTTATATGCGGCCAGCGCGTCTTCGTATAAATCATACACGCACACGGCACATCCAGACATGCAGCACTCTCCATACACGTCAGCGGTCTCAAGACGGAAAGGTTGGCACACATACCATCGTCTGCAGGTACGCGGGGCTCTTTGGGTATCACGAAACCGGCGATGGTATCGGGATGCGTATGCATCCGGGCATGAACGTGTGCGACATCGGGGGAAAGCTTGGAGGCCTGGGAAAGCAGAGGACGTTCGCATTTTTCTCTGACAGTGTTTTCGAGTCTTCGATAACGCTCTGAGAGGTTTCTGCCCTTTCGAAAGACGGTAACGCTATTAGATGCGAGTCGGACTTGGTGTGCAAGAGGCAAACATCGTGAACGAGACAACATCCCGACTGACTAAGCATCCTCAACAACTCGCAGTCCTCCATGAAGGGTTACTTGGCCTTCCCACCTACGTCCTCTAGCCCAGTCCAACACTCAAAAACAGAACACTTCTTAGCATGCACCACGTGTAACAGTCAGAGCTGCCACGAGCCTGAGCAACCTCAAGCTGGACACGACGGGAATGCTGGGCACGCATTGTTGGAGGGGGAACGGCGCAAACGACGCGAGCAAGAACGCGCCCTCGGCGAATCCAGTGAGATCGAATGGGTACGCGCTGGCGGTGTTCTCCGGGACACGTTCGGTAGGCGAGACAGGGCACGCACAGAACAGATACGCCAGGAACTACTCCTTCAGGACATGGAGAGGCAGAAGATGGTGCGATGGGAGATGTACGAGGCACGTTGGCGCGCGATGCAGTCTACGGCAACAACGGCCTCGATCACGTTCGTTGATTTTCCTTGGCCGCTTGGTGTTACCTTGTCGGATCGGGACCTTGGCCCGCTCACACGTATTGCCGTGTCTGAGTTCCTGTTTGAGAGCCTATCCGTGAGGACGAATACATCGACGAAGAGGGAGAGGATACGGAGTTCGTTGCTTCGTTGGCACCCAGACAAGATATCCCCTGTGCTCAGCCGTGTGCTGTCAGACGACTTGGAGCTTGTACGGGAAGGAATCCATCTCGTTTTTGGTATTCTCAAGGCTTTGCAGGACGCGGAACGGACAAGTGGACTGGTGTAGTTCCATCTGTGCGTTGATAGGGGTATTTACGTAACGAGACAATACTATAGTCGCCACAATTGGTGTTGATCTCGGACGACCATGTCTTCCTCAACAGCATATCAGACGTTCTCTTTAGCAAATCAGATGCAGCAAATCTCACCAAAAGATGAAATATATGCCTTTGATGTCCAGGCAAACAGACAGATCCTCCAACAAGCGCCTTGGGACAAAGAGTGAGTGCATCGGTACGGGTGACCCATGCCGCCTCGTTTATCGTGACTTGATAGTCCGCATTACTTCAAATCGTGTAAAATATCTGCAGTTGCACTGATTAAAATGGTTCGCCCGCTCCACTCACTCCCACGATTATTTTGCACAATCATGTACTGGGGCTTTTGTCACCGCTCAAGCGACTGATGCTATCGCCTTGGACAGGTCATACATGCCAGATCAGGGGTACCACACGAGATTATGGGCCTCATGCAAGGAAAGGTCTTGGGAAGCTCAATCGTGATAATGGATTCATTTGCGTTGCCCGTCCAAGGCACCGAGACACGCGTCAACGCTGCTAACGAAGCAAATGAATACATGGTTACATACATACAAGAGTGTGAAAAGGTATTTCTTAGTGGTAGAGACCATCGCTCAGGCAGGATTGATCGACATGGACCATACCTCCTCGTCTAGGTCAAACGGCTGGAAAACGCGATTGGGTGGTATCACTCCCATCCTGGCTATGGTTGCTGGTTGTCTGGTATAGATGTCGATACACAGATGAATAACCAACAATTCCAAGATCCCTTCGTAGCTGTCGTTGTGCGTTTGGCTTCACCTTTCTGTCTTACTTGTGTTTCTCACTTTATTTGTATTCTCATAGATCGATCCTAATCGCACCATTTCCGCTGGAAAAGTCGACATTGGTGCATTCCGTACTTACCCTAAGGACTATACCCCTCCGACGTCGACAGCCTCTGAATACCAATCTATTCCCCTCGCCAAGATTGAAGATTTTGGTGCTCACGCCAATCAATATTATCAACTCGAGGTCGAAATATTCAAATCCAGTTTGGATGAAGAATTGCTTGGGCTGTTGTGGAACAAATACTGGGTCAATACGCTCAGCGGAAGCAACCTGATTTCGGTATGCTCCTCTTTGAGACTGATTTGGACCGAATAAGACTGGTTTGGGTTGTTTCGTAGAATCGTGCCTATGCCGTATCCCAAATTACGGATCTGCACGAAAAACTGGCGAGAGCACAGACGGCGGTGGGCAACACACGAGCACCTGTACCAACGTTGAAAGGTCAAGACGACAAAGGATCAAACAAGGTCTACCACCCTTTCACTCTGGTCGAGATTACATCTCACGTTAAATTCCAGCAAGAAGACAAGAAGAAGGAAGACAATCAACTTACCAAGGCGGTCAAAGACAGGTATGTATTTCTGCTTTGTATTGCTCAGTTTGAGGGTTAAAATACATTCACGCTCGCTGTTTGGTCTTTACAGCCAGAAGATTGCTGCTGAAGCACAGCATGGATTAATCTCGCAGATAATCAAGGACGTCATCTTTTCGTCGAGACCAAGTCAGGAACCCGATGTGTCACGTGTGTCAAGGTTGGTAGATGCGACAATGACGATTGGCTGAGAGAATGATCTCGTTTCGCTCCGGATGTCTGGGAACGAGTAGATTGTAATTCTGTGGATGACCAATACGTTGTAAATCAAGTCACGTGATAAAAGCGTGACACGTCAATACGTACCAACAAACGCGGGCATTCTTTACTACAAGCGCCGTTGAATTGATCGCTACAACTACAACCGTTCAGACATGTTGGTACACTCATCCAGTCCTTTCGCATGTTCTACACCAACTTCGTTTTATTCTGCACGTAGCCACCAACCAATGAACTCCTCTCCACTCGCGTCTCCGACTTACTCATCTCCGACCCACGAAGCACGGGAACGGAGGCGCGCACAGTATAAATCAATGACACCCGCACCACACTGTACCCCATCCGCTGCAAAACTCCTCTTTCGCAATGGGAGTCAAACACCAGCGGACCCTCAAAAAGTATTCCTCAGGGAGCGCCTGCAAGCCCGATGCAGAGAACATGCAGAGAAGTTACGTGCGCGAGCCGTCAACTCGCGCCGGAGCAGCGACAAGTGTTCTGATATATTCATGGAATGTGAGGACGAAGAAGAGGAAGAGTCGGACGAGACAATCATGCAGGATGAGGTGCGTTGCCGTACATAGGGGTCTCGACGCGTTGTGCTCACCGACTGGACGTCAGCTCTTCCGGAGAATTATACAAAGCGCCAACAAGAAGATGGACCATTCTTACCGTGTCTCTTACGCTTTTGAAGTCGGTTCCTCGTTCGATCCGGACCTTGAGGACGCCACTGTATGGGAAAGCGAGCTACAGGGTAAGCAGAGCTACCCATGCTATCTGACTCCGGCTCATTTACTCTTACAGAAAAAAAGTCAAACAGCGTAGAACCAGCTCCAGATGACTTGGAGGAAGAAGAACTTCTTGAGTATGCGACGTTTGCGGACTTTGCAGATCTGGACTTGGATGTGGACGACATAGCCGCGTTAAGTGATTATGATGATGTACCCGCTCAGCCTGGGGGGACTCGTCAAGTAAACGAGATGGACTTGTCATGATTTATGATTTATCGTATGTATTTATATTGCTGTAATATCGAGCATCGGAGTTTAAAATTGAACTTCAAGACCTGCTTAATCGGGTGTGATTCTCCTTTGACGTGCTACGGTGGTAGCGGAGTCATCCTCGAAGGATGCCTCCGACGATCCATTTAAAGTTTCGCTCTTTCCGTCCATGGAGAGGGCCCGTGCGTCATCAATCTCAAGAATATAAAGAATCCAGTCTTCTTCCCTCCACCCTCGTTGTTCCTTTTCCACATCCACCTACTTCGTTCTTTCCCTTTTGTCATCGTTATAGCGCGTTATTTACGTCAGATTCGCTGGCATTGTCTTTTATCTCTCATCGCCATGTGTTCCTCGCCGCAGAACTCCGACGAACACCATGTTCGTTCCATGCTACATCCCAGAAACTCTGCAGAACCAGTCCCTCTCCCACAGCACAACTCCCCGTTATCGTGTACACAGCTTCCGGCGTCGCCGTCCATTCCATCCTCTTATCGCAACATCAGTACATTCCAGTCAACAGTTCAGCCAAGTAATCCCCCCAAGCAAAATCCGCCGTCGATGTCAATCTCAAAAAACAGCGATCTTTCTTGCCTTACACTGCAGCGTGACCAGCCTGCTGAAACTTCGTCGCAAGCCCTCGAGCCCGGTAGCGTAAAACCAGCTTATTTATCCTCGAAATCCAGGCAGTCCATCACATGTGAGCCCCCGATCTATCAATATTTCCGGTGCATCAGTGACGTTTTTCTCCGGCATAAGCTTCTCTTACTTTTCCGGGTACCACAAGCCTCACCTCTACATACGATCCTATTTTTTTCCAGAATTCTGCAGATTCCCAGTGCACGTCAAGCGAAGTATCTTCCACCGAATTCATTTCTACCACTTCTCAACAAACGCCAAACGTCTATGTCAATGGCCTCCCACCTCATTCTTCCGAGCGAGATCTTTTTGCCCTTGCGCGACAATTTGGTGATATTACAAGTGTTCGGACATTTACTCGGCACGTGAGCGAGAAACCTACGTCGGTGCTTTCTAGCCTTTGTCATTAATAATTTTTTGATTCACTTTCTCTCAATGTCATAGGGGTTACGGTTTTGTCCTGTAAGGCTTTCTCGAAGTTCTGCGTACTTTATGACTTCCTCAAAAATTTGCATTCATTTCCTTGTAGATTCGAGGATGTGGAATCTGCACAAAGATGCATTGACGGCCTTCGGAAGCATCGTAACCTTCATCCTTCTTTTTCCAAGGTGGGTCAGGCTTCATCCCCGGCTCATCTTGTTCACACTCTTAGCGTAGCGCGTGCATCGGATTCCTGGCACCGAATATGCGCAGCATGTCGCTGTGCAATCAGCCGATTTGGACGTAAATTCGTTCAAATCCCGCATGGAGAAACTACAGGATGCAACCTCGACGAACCTCTATATAGAAGGGTAAGCCATTCTCATTTCATTTCATCACACATCGCGATGCTAAATATACTGTAAGACTCCCATTGTCAACAGACGAAGAGGTGTCGTTTCCCTTTTGCGCCGAAATTCGCAAAAACTGACGACGTGTGATTGCTTAGAGTCTTGCAGCTTTGGTACAACCTTACGAGATTAAAAGTAGTCGCCTCTTCAAGACGAAGCTAAGTAATCCTCCTCGAATAATCGCTTTTGTCCGGTACGCCCAATATTTTCCTCCCGTCACTCTGCACCTAAGCGTCAAAGTCTCGAGACTCGTGCCGCAGCAGAAGAAACCATCGAACGTTTACACGGAAGGATGGTGCGCGGATGGGAAGATCTTGGCTGCAGAATTTCTGTTCGCTTTGCCGATAGCACTGAGCAGAGAGAACTCAGAGTCAGTGTTCCGCGTTTCCTTGAACTTTTGCTCACGGGGAGACTATTACAGCGTGTCGAAAGAACACTGAAGAACGGAGATCAATCTCCTTCACGGTTAACCATTGCCCAGGCCTCCCTGCTCAATCGCAGGGGCCAAGATCTTCAAACGGATGGCCGTGATGTCGAGGCTGAGTCCCAGCGCCTAGCGACCTTGTATGCGGACAATCAGGCTGCTTTCCAATCTGTCCCCGACCTTGGGTTGCTTCCCGTGTCTCGTTCACTCCCCTCCAATCTGCGCTATGCATACAAGGAGCCGCCACTGCCGTCTATTTCAGACCTTCCGTTCTCGGAGATGAACAATTTACTACAGTCAATGCAAAACATGGCGCTGGACGATACAATGAGAAACTTGACCCTCAACAACGAGTACCTCATATCGCAGCAGGTGCCGCTCCAGGCCCTTGCAAGTGCTACTCTGCTATCGCAAGACCCTCCTACCACTACAGTGCATCGAGGTCATACTCAAGCACGCAACGGTTTTACTCCAACTGAGAAACTCATTCTCGAAGCACACGCGCAACGTCACCAATCGAGCGCACAACTATTTCAATCCCGGTCAATACCAGTGTCCTCGTCCAGAAGGATTAACGAAAACGTTCAAAGATTTGATTCCGCTCTTCCAGAGCCGCTTCAAGCATCAGTGGCTGCTGGAAACTTTAGGGATACACTACCTACAATTTCCGAGGACGACTTTTACGCTATGGGCGACCTGACCCGCAGTTTCGCACAGACTGGTCACAAATTTCAAGAACCAGATGATCGTCATCGTGCTGCCGTACCACTCTGGACGAAAGTTGGTTTTTTGCGTTCTCCTAGTCGTGCAGTCAGCATAGTTGCACCACCACCGGGTTATGAAGAGTCTGGGAAGCGAGGGAAAGGCCATCACCAGCATACAGAGCGATCGATCGGACCTAGGCAAATTTCTTCTCCATTTAACCCTCGTCAAATCATACCTTCGGCTGAGTTCAAGTCGCGTCCCTCTTTGCTACGATCATCTCCCCATAATGACCATCACAACAATCCTATCGTTAATTCCCGTGACAAGAATATTGAACGATACACGTATTCGCATGGCGACGCTCGAAGCCACTCAGAGGGGGACAGAGGCGCACGTTTCCGATCCCCGTCTGCATCGCAAGTTTACAACAAGAAATCCCCACAACTCGGCAAGGAGGATTCGACGGTCAAAGCCGGACCGAAGTCTCCTGTTGTCGTCTCCCCGGCCCTTACCTATTCGTCGCGTACGCCATCTACACTGAGTCCTGCTACACCATTCTTTGGCTCTTTTGCAGGTAGTCCAGATAATTTTGACGTGATGACGATCGAAACCGAGGATTTTGTGACCGAGAGAAGGGTGAAGGGGTAACTCAGTACTTATACTACAGTACTAGTATTGTTTTTTTGCAACGAAGCCGACTCGGCTGTAGCTGAGCGGAGAATTAAAAAAAATTTAAGATGTTTCCGTGTTTTTGGCTGTTTGTCTTGCTACCACCAACCAACACGCTTTTAATCCGTCGCTCGTTCTCCCACCACCACACTCCTTCTCCATCGTCGTCGTCATGTTCGGTCGCTTCATTCTCGCCGTCGCTCTCGCTGCGTACGCGCAAGCACAGCTCACTATCACTGAACCTGGCCCTTCCTATTGGTGGGGTGCGTATGCAAATTTCATTCTTCTGTTATACCTTTTCACTTTTATTTTCATCAGTCTCTGGCGCTGTGAACACGCTTGCCTGGTCTTGCAATACCTCCCCCTACAGCTCATATACAGTTGTGTCAGTCTCAGCCTGCCCTTTCCCCCGTCTATGGCTAACATAATAGGTGAATCAGCCTTTCCAACACTGACACGTCCATCCTGGAAGCTCCTCTTGCTTTGATTGCCGACGTCCCAAACTATGACTGCTCCTTCACAGTGAATGAACAACAATCCAGTCTGACTGCCTCACCCTCTTGGACCATCTCCTTCGCTAACATCCTGAACCAAACTGACGTGCGTTTCCGTTCGCCCTCGTCCTCATATTAGCTTATCAATTGCCAAACATAGATTTACGCCTCGGCTCAATTTGCAGTTGAGGCAGCTGGTTCTTCTTACCCCACAACGAGTTCTACGTCTAGTGGTACCGCAACCAGTTCTGGTAGCACCCCCTCGTCAACGGGCAAAACCAGCGCTGCAGTTACTAACTACGCTCCCTTCGGTATGAGCATGGCTGCTGCCATTGCCCTTGGTCTCGTAGTCGCATGAGTCAACGCAGCCACAAGTGGAGACGTCGGAGAGCAAGGAGGACGATATGACAATTTCATTTATCGTTTCAGTGTTTGTTCCGACGCACGTCATCGCTCTGGTGTGTGGACTTGACACCATGGATACTTGTTATATACCCTACACCGAGTGGATGGGATGATTGCCTTGTTTGATTTATCTTACGATAAAAGGAATGTGGTCTGTTGTCCCGAACTTTTTTGTGGTTCAGACTTTCTTACGTATATCATTTACCCTTTGCAAAACTTCTTTCATGGTAATCTGTTGTTACTCGTGTTATGTCGTGATATGGACGTAGATTTCTATTGCGCGACTTTGAAGTCGGACGCTCAACAGTGCGACGCGTTGCAGGTATCATGTAAATAATGTTTGAGCTGCGAGATGTGCGCCAGATTCGCAGCGAATACTATACTGTACAACAACTTTGGCAGTCATGACATTTCGGCACTTCCGTAGAATACACAATTACGCACATATTTTTCACCACCCAAGTGACTAAATTTGATCTAATATGTATTCTAAAGGTTCACGAGCTCGATCGAGTCCAATCGAAGCAGAAATGAGGAAGATGTGAAAACACTGGTAGTCACGCTGATTCAATTCGTCACTTTGGTGTCACTTGCCAGTCAGTGCCGTAGCTGGTTGTTACTGGGTACACTTTGTTTATGTAGTATGGACATTGATTTCTAGCAGCGTGACCAGCGGCGACTGTCCGTGACATTTCTGTGACTGCCGAAATGTCCAAGTCAAGACCGCCGAAGTTGTTGTACGGTATAGCATGCACCGTTGACTTCGAGGTCAATAATATTCTGACAGTTCGTCTTTTCGTCTCGCTGGTGTCATTCAAGTTGCACTGTGACGTCTGTGCATCGTTGCTGGCGAATGAAGGGATCTTTGTCCGGGATTTTCGTATCTGACACTTGTGTCACGGTCCTGCGATCCTGAATAGCGCCAAAAAAAAAAAAGAATGTGACTACTCGAAGGGTTCCGGTGGTTTAAACCAGTCTCTTTGATTGTAGTCAAACGCAATCCAACAACCCGTCTTGGAGCATGACGATGTGGTTCCTGTAAGCACTGGTAATATCACGTCGAGCCGCTAGTCTTCAGAAGCATTGGAAACAGATAGCAGCAGTATTGTGGATATCAATCGACGCCAACGGCCTACGATATGTATTGCATTGGACGACGATAGTGACAAAGAGGAAAGAGAGGGACCTTCCATCCCGACATTAATTGGAGTGGCATGAGCAAATGCAATAGGGAAATGAGAACTTGTGACCAATATGAATATGTAAAAGTATGTACCTGGAGTTGGATAAACGTCTACGAGGAATGATCCCCATGATCGCCGCCAACTTGACCACCTGTTCCAGGCTGAAATCGTTCTTTGCCTGCAACTTAAGCCCCATAGATCCTTATCCTACAAGCATTAGGGGCAGAAAAGAGCTTCGGCTCTTTGCGCTATCAAGGGTTCTCATATGGACAGTGGGTGCCGTCCGCCTGGTCTCAAGTTCTTGTTATCTGATCATGATGGATCATCGTGACAGATCGCGACTCAAATAGTACTCAAAATCTGGCACACTCGACATTGTAACAGGCATGTCGTACAAACATGTTCACTTCTCGTCTTTACCCACCAATTACATTAAACAGTTCCACAATTGGCGATTGTGACCTTCTTAGAGAGCTTTCCCGATGTAGAACCAAGTCTCTCAATTGTCTTGACCAAGTCATAGTTCTCAACCACCTCACCTGATAAAGATAAATAAGTTGAAAAACACTATCTCATTTGCGACGATGACGTACCAAAGACGACATGTGCTCCGTCGAGCCAAGAAGTGGTAACGGTAGTGATGAAGAACTGCGAACCGTTGGTGTTCTTGCCGGCGTTGGCCATCGAGAGGAGACCGGGCTTGGTGTGCTTCAACTGAAAATTCTCGTCTGCGTATTTGTGTGAGATCCCGGTAGATTACCCTAAAAGGCAGGAGAAATCACACACCTTTGAATTTCGCTCCGTAGATCGATTTACCACCCGTGCCATCACCGCTCGTGAAATCACCACCTTGAAGCATAAACTGTGGAATGACACGGTGGAATGAGGACCCCTTGTAGCCATACCCGTGTTGGCCAGTGGCAAGCTCGCGGAAGTTCCTGGCTGTATCCGGAACGACCGAGTCATAGAGCTTGAAGACGATGCGGCCCTCTGGTTTGTCGTTGATTGTGATATCAAACTGAGGGAGATCAGCAGTGGCATTAAA
>JBBPMR010000962.1:0-13062 GCA_038090415.1 Rossbeevera mucosa | reverse complement strand
ATAAGCCATTGACATCTTCCTTTGGATGTTCAACATCCTGCAAATATCCTCCATGACAAAAGAGGCAAACTGTGTGGACATCAGATACAATCGAATCGGGTAGTCCGTGGTGTTTCCAGACGTAATCCACATACAACTGGACCGTTCCCAAGGCTGTTATCTCTTTGGTTGTAGGGATAAACATTGCTTCTTTCAAGAAGTGATCCACCATGACTAAGATTGTGTCAAACCCGTTGCTTTTGGGTAATCCAGTGACGAAATCGGCACTAGCTTCTTTCCAGGGTCCAGCTGGAACTTCTAATGGCATTCCTTTTCTGCTAGGCATTGTGTTCCTCAGCTTCATGCGAGCACACAGATCACAACAACTGACATATTCTTTAATGTCGTTCCTCAAGTTCGGCCAATCATATGAATGCTTGATCAGCTCTGAGGTCTTTTCCACACCCTTGTGACCAGCTAGAAGATGGTCATGGAATTGAGTGATGATTTGGGTCCGTAGTGACTGTGGTACCCATACTTTATTGGCGTAATGCCACATCCCATTACGGAGGGAAGATCCATTGGGTTTATCCACACCCAAATGTGCTTCTTTTACTTTCTCTAATAAGGGGACTTCTAAAGTTTCCGAAGTTCTCTTCATACTTTTTAGTGTATCTACCCTATTGATCCATTGTGGAGGAATCATGACCATGTTTCGATTATCAGATTCTATGCCAATAGCTAGTTCTGCTCTTTTAAAGAGTGCATCAGCCTTTTCCATCGAGGTGCCGGGTTTGTTAATTAACCGGTAATTGAATCGGGACAAGTACAATGCCCATCTCACTTGTCTCCACAAGAGATCCTGCAATTTCATGAAATACTGGAGGTTTTTATGATCCGTCCAGATCTTGAACTGGTGTCTAGCACCTTCCAGGTAGTGTCTCCAGGACTCTAATGACGTAATGATGGCTAGCATCTCCTTATCTGTGATAAGATAGTTACATTGTTCAGCGGTCATTTTGTGTGACATGAACGCGACCGGGTGCCATTTTCCATCCTTCAAGGTGGATAACACGCCTTCTACAGCAAAGTTGGATGCATTGCACTTCACACGATATTCTAATTCATCATCCGGGTATGCCGGTACTGGTGCTGAGATGAAAGTGCTTTTGATCTGGTCAAAAGCATCCTGTTGACTTTTTCTCCAAGCCCAGGGTTGATTCTTTTTAGTCAGTTCATGCAGTGGTGCTGCCATCAAACTGTATTCTTTAATAAATCTCCTATAATAGTTGGCCAGCCCTAGGAAACTTCTAACTTGTTGCAAATGCTAGTCGTCACTAGATACTTTTTCCTTTTTAGTGCCTATAGCACCTATTCTCTTTCTTTCTTTTCAAACAAGTCCAAAGCGCCCAAATGTAACACAAGCGCTCAGTCCTTTATCTTATCTTATCTTGCACTGCATTACATAATATGACATCATAGTCTAGACAAATACATGTCTGCAGCAAGGCATGCTTCTCTTCCATTCTGCATAGCCTTGCCTCACTTTTGCCTCATGGTAAGCATAGCCTTGCCTCATTGTATACACATGTAGTTTAGGGTAGGTCAGACACAGCATGGTCTGTGCACTTTGTATTGTAGTATAAATACTTGAATGCAGCAACGGAACAAGCCAGTCTTGTTCTTGTTGGATTCCCTTTGCCAACACTTTTTCTCCTCTTAGTTAAGTTCGAGTGTGCGGCACCTAGACTTCGTCAAAGGTTGCCTTCATAACTCCTTTCACATTGACCGGGGGCTGCCACTCTATAACTCCCTGGACTTTCTTCATGTCCATCGATATCCCTAACATCTCCATGGATGTTTGTTCAAAGAAGCACTTTTCTGGCTTCATGAATAAATCATGTTTTCTTAGGCGTGCCAGCACTTCCCAAATGATTTTTCTGTGTTCCCATATGTTTCCTGTTTTTGTAAAGATCATAAGATCATCAATGTATACTATGACTACATCGGGCATGTCAGCGAAGATCTCATTCATCATCTGTTGAAACATGGCAGGCGAGTTGCACTGCCCAAAGAACATTACTAACAGTTCAAATGTGCCTCTATGGCAAATGAACGCCCCTTTCCACTCATCTTCTTCCTTGATCCGGACATTATTGTAACCCCATCTCAGATCCATCTTTGTAAATAGTTTAGCCCCTTTTAGCTTATCTATAAGCTAGGAAATTAGAGGTAAGGGATAGTTGTTTTTGATCGTTTCCTCATTAAGATAACAGTAGTTGTAGCGAACACTAGGGTGAAGCAATCGAGATAACACTAAGATAGGGTCATAGCAAGAAAGGGGGAGTATGTGCAGTGAAATGCACCAATCAATAGAGGCAATGTAGAAACTTGAAGAGAAGTGATAAACTTGGTATCACCATTCTAGAGGCACAAAGGGTTCAAGTTCACCTATACAGGATCCCTAGAAGAATGCCAGTACTCAAAAGAACTAGATGGAGATCTAGTCCTTCAAGGGCCAAGTATTTATACTATGGAATACAAGACATGGACCATGTAACTATGTCTACTCTAAAGTGACCATGTGTACGCCATGAGGTGTAAGGCTATGTACCATGATGTAACAATGAGGCAAGGCAATGCACCATGAGGTGATCCATGAGGGACAGTAATTAAATAAGAAGTTTAATAAACGGAAATGAAAGACGGCCAGTTACCATGAGGTGGGCTAGACCATGTTGTCATAGATAAGAGATAAGCATCTAGACCATGATGTCAATGTGACAATGTGAAAGTGAAAGGCGAGGTCTAGATCAGGGGCAATGCCAATAATTAGTCAGCAAGGGGTGCTAAGGCCAGTGGTAGGTGCTAAACAATGCCTAGGCGCTAAGGTGGGCGCTAACTATGAAAGTGTTAATACAAGAACAAGAAATAAAATACACGCTAGTCAGAGAATAGGAGTTACAGTTCCGGATCAAGGACCATAGGCCAGGGTTAGGGCAAAGTTAGGTTACCGAACACTGAGGTTTGTAACAGTAGTCCATTACCATCCTCTTCTTTCCATCCTTCTTGGGGATAAAGAACACTGGCAAAGTTTGTGGTGACTTCGAGGGATGAATATATCCCTTGCTCAATTGTTCTTCTATGTTGGCAATGACAAAACCTATACAAGAATTGCACTAAGTCACCCACAATCGAAACTAATAACTCAAAGTGGAGGGAAACTGTTAAGTTGGGAATCAACCAGAACAGACTGAGGAGTCTGGTTGGTGCTGCATTCAATATATACTACGGTACACATGTTCTATATGAGGCTACATTAGGGCAAGTGTGAGATAAGGTATGACGTGTCGTGTAATTATTACTACTATATAAAGTTAAAGTATACCATGAGGTTGCAATGAGGAGCACAGATTATGTGATCCATGAGGTGAACATGAGGCAAGGCTATGTACCATGCCTATGCCATGAGGTATGACGTCATATGACATCATGTTCTAGACTATTGTGATGTCATAGGTTCTAGACCTCGATCATGTGACTTGATAAGATGACTGCAAGTGCTAATCTAATCCGATAAGATAAGATAAGATAGATGCGCGCCTAGATAAGATAACTCGAGCGCTTAAGACTTAGGTGAAAAATGAGAATTGTAACATCACCCCCCAACTAGGGTTGAGATTCCAGATCAAGAATAAGAACTATCTGCAAGCAAGGCACCCAGAAGCGCGCAAGCAGGAACAACGATCAATATTCTGTGGAACCAGAGGTGAAGTTAATGAGCGACCACCCAAAAACCTGGTCGAAAAGACCACAAGACATTTTCAATTGACGAGGAGCATTAGGGAATTTGCGATGAAATTCTTCAATCACATCTTTAGCATTTTCTAAGGACGAGGCAGCTTGCCAAGTACGCTCAGACTCATCATATCCTTTTCAATGGATAAGATATTGGAAACCACGACCAACAGGCCGTGAATCCACTATATATTCAATCTTGTATTCTTCAGATCCTTCATCATTCACAGTAACAGGACCAGGATGGACTATAGGTTGATTTTCAAGTGTTTTCACATGTAGTTTAACGCACGAAACATTAACAATAGGACGAGCATGAATTGTTTTCGGGAATAAAAGTTCCATAGCATTTTCATATGTTTTGACCACTTGATAAGGTCCGATCCATCATTCTGTAAGCTTTTTCGAGGGTCTGTTGGCAATATCAAGATGTTTGGTGGATAACCACATGAAATCACCAGGTTTATAACCAGGTGCATCTGATCTATGTTTGTCTGCCTGAAGGTGCATCTTTTCTCTATTTTTCTGCATGTTTTCATGAGTGGATTTCATATCAGTGGCGAAGTCACATGCTGCAGGACTCTTTACAGATGTGGGTTCGAAACCCATATGAGAACTATACATTTTTGTCAATTGGAATGGCAAGAATTTGGTAGACGATGATTGTGTGTTGTTTAAGTTAAATTGTGCTAACGAGAGCCAATCTACCCAATCACTTTGTTTCTCAGCAATGAAGAGTTTCAAGAATTGAGCAAGTTCTCTATTGACACGTTCAGTTTGTCCATCTGTTTGAGGATGATATGCAGTAGACATTCACTTTTCGATTTTCAGGAGTTTCAATAAATCTATCATGGTTTGACTAGCAAATTGCAGTTCCCTATCGGACACGATGGAGTTCAGCAATCCATGATATTTCCATACATGATCTCTATACAATTCTGCAGTTTGTAATGCAGTGACTGTTTTGTTGGTGGGAATCAAAATGACTTCTTTTGAGAATCTATCCACAACAACCAATATGCTATCTTTTCCTTTTGATAATGGAAGACCGGTTATAAAGTCGGCGCTTATATCTATCCATGGTGCACTAGGCACTTCCAGTGGTTGTAATTTTCCAGCTGGAGCTATGTTTGTGGGCTTCATATGTGCACACCTATCACATGCTTTGCAATATTTTTCTATATCAGATTTCATCCCTGGCCACTTATAGTAGCGAGACACCAGTTCAAGCGTCTTTTCCAAGCCTTTGTGACTGGCAATTGGATGATCGTGGAACTGCATCATTACTTCCATGTGCAGCTCACCAGGTACCCATATCTTTCCATTATAACACCATAATCCTTCACGGAGAATGGATCCATCAGGGTGGTTAACCCCAGCATGCCAATATTTGATTTTGTCGAACAAATCCATTGCTTCTATAGAACATATATGAGATTTAGGGATAAAAATCATTTGTTTATTGTCGTGTTCTATTTTCTGTCTATAATCTTCTCGTCTGGATAAGGCATCTGCCTTTCCCACAGTGGTTCCTGGTTTGTTGACCAATATGTAATTGAACCTAGAGAGATACTGAGCCCATCTAGCTTGTCTTCTACTCAGATCTTGCGATGTCATAAAATATTGTAAATTTTTGTGATCTGTCCAGATTTCAAACTGATGTCTAGCACCTTTGAGATGATGATGCCATTGTTCTAGCGCCATCTGTATGGCTAACATCTCTTTATCAGCTATTGGATAATTTCTCTGTTCTGGAGTCATTGAGTGTGACATAAATGCCACTGGATGCCATTTGTCTTCTATGATCATGGACAATACAGCTCCAGTTGCAAAGTCTGAAGCATCATATTCAAGACGATAAGGTGTTGTATCATCTGGATAAGCTAACATCGGTGCACTAGTGAATCTCTCTTTTAATGTGTCAAATGCACTTTGCTGTGCAGATGACCAATCCCAAGATTTGTCTTTCTTTGTCAATTCATGCAATGGTCGAGCAATAAGCGAGTAATCTTTAATAAAACATCTATAAAAGTTGGCTAAACCCAAGAAGCTTCTAACTCCTTTCACATTGGTGGGAGCTGGCCATGAAGTGATACCATCAAGTTTGTTTTTACTCATGGTGATACCATCCACTGATACATCCATGCCTAGCATATCCACTTTTGTTACTTCGAAGAAGCATTTCGAGGGTTTTACGAATAGATCATTCTTGCGAAGCTTTCAAAGCACTCTTCGTATGGCTTCTCTATGTTTCGCGACATCATTGTGTTTTGAAAAGATCAATAAATCATCAATGTAGATAATAACAATGTCTTCGTCATCAGTGAAAATTTCATTCATCATTTGTTGGAATGTTGCAGGGCTATTGCACATCCTGAAGAACATTACGGTAGGCTCAAAGGCCCCTAAATGACAAATGAAGGCTCCTTTCCATTTGTCGCCTTCTTTGATTTGGACATTGTTATATCCCCATCTTAGATCCATCTTGGTAAACAATTTAGCTCCTTTGAGCTTATCTATAATCTGCGAAATGAGAGGTAGAGGGTAGTTATTGTGACTAAGTGATGCTCATGAAGAGACCAGCTGTAGTCTATCTAGGAGATACTCGCGAAGAGACCAATCACTAGATACCTAAAAAAAAGAAAACTATACTAAAAGAGTCGAGGGTAGAGTTGAGGAACCAGGGATGCCTGGCTACAGCACAGATTTAGCTCTGTAAGGCTGCGAGTCTCACAGAAGAAGCTCACTATTCTGACGTTTGCACAGTATCATCTCTGCTGCACTGACCCACTTTGTGCCAAGGGATTGATTCTTATTTTCTAGTGGTCAGAAGGGTTCCCTCGAATGGAATCTACCCTGACAATGTGAACTAGAACTATGCCGAACCAGCGTATAACAGCAGTGTGGATCCAATTGCTTTTTGGAGACAGTAACCTGGTCAAGGGGTCTCTTAACCTCGATGTGAGGGATCTCCCTTAAGTCTGGGATCCGACTATAACCACAGCAATAAATGAGCAAGAGGGGACGGTGCGATGAGGGCCTCAATAGTTTTGATGGTTGTGTTATGTGTACCAGTGATGGGTGAGGTAGTAAGAATAAGAGTCTGTTCTTTTGTTGGCAATGACAAAACCTATATAGGAATTGCACTAAGTCATCCACAATCGAAACTAATAACTCAAAGTGGAGGGAAACTGTTTAGTCGGGAATCAACCAGAACAGACTGAGGAGTCTGGCTGGTGCTGCATTCAATATATACTATGGTACACATGTTCTACATGAGGCTACATTAGGGCAAGTGTGAGACAAGGTATGATGTGTTGTGTAATTATTACTACTATATAAGGTTAAAGTATACCATGAGGTTGCAATGAGGAGCACAGATTATGTGATCCATGAGATGAACATGAGGCAAACCAGTGCACACATGTGAACAATGAGGCAAGGCTATGTACCATGCCTATGCCATGAGGTATAACATCATATGACATCATGTTCTAGACTGTTGTGATGTCATAGGTTCTAGACCTCGATCATGTGACTCAATAAGATGACTGCAAGCGCTAATCTAATCCGATAAGATAAGATAAGATAGATGTGCGCCTAGATAAGATAACTCGAGCACTTAAGACTTAGGTGAAAAATGAGGATCATAACATTCTATAAATGCTGAGACCTCCTCTTGTTCCTGAACTGAGGTGGGAATGATCCTACCCTTCTTTGGCATGAAGTCGGGTTTAAGATCGATTGCGTGATCCCATGGTTTGCGCTCTGGCATTCTTTCACTAGCCTTCTTTGAGAAGACATCGAGATAGTCGTGGCACCATTCAGGTACCAACTTAAAAGCCTCCTCAGGCTCCAGGGGTTTTTCCACCAGATCTGTCTCATCTGGTTTCATGATTTTCTGGATAAAATATCCATTTTCTGACTTATTGTTCCAATGTGCCTGTAGTACTTGGCACTCTCTAGGGCATTGGTTGAGCGTAACCTTGCCATGTTTCCAATCAATCATGGAATTGTGGTGGACCAACCAGTTGTGTTCCAGAATCATCTGATTCTTTCCTAGATTTGTCACATCTACCACCATCCTTTCCATGTGGTCTTTATACCTGACAGTGACATCTGCTTTATAGCGAATGCTGCCGGCAGCATTTTTTGATCCATCCACATTGTAGACAAGAATTTCTCGGCTCTTTCTCCTGAGCTGGATGTTATTTTTGTTGGCCCATTTCAGATCCATGAACGTGCCATTGGCTCCACTGTCCAAGAGGGCAAATGCTTCTCTCTTTTTGTTTTTTTGTTTTATTTCTATTTTTAGTGTGAGTTCCTTGTCAGGGTTGATAGTCCTGACTCAGCAATCCTCTGGCCTAGAATCCTCACTTTCCTCAATACACACGGAATTAAGCACCACTTCCCAGTGGTCATGCTCTGCTGAGAACACCATGTCGGTTAATGATTCGGATGGGCTACCACAACGTGAATCTTCTACCGTATTCCAATCTACAAAATTGTCCAGTATGTATGAACTATCTACAGCCATTCTAGCTAACTGTCGCATATCATATACAGGTTCTTTATTTTTTTGTTTTTCTTCTAGCATAATGCTATATACAGTGGCTCAAAAAACTGTCCCAATGTTTGGCCATTTGTGAGTATTCATCCCTGAACACAATACTCCTAACACCAGCCCTAATGTTGTTAGTGTATCAAATGAAGTACTAACTCCTGGCTTCCCTTTTACCAAATAATGAAGAGATTTAGTTAAGATTCAAAGGGATGGCAGCTATTTCAAAATGTCAGCTCATTGGGATAGTTTTTTGACTTTATAAAATTTTGGATATATATACTTGGTATGAGCTCCTTTGGCCTTTACTGTTACAAACCTCGTTCTTAAACCTAGCTTTCAAGCGCTCGTCTTATCTTATCTTAGCGCGTGTCAATCTTATCTCTTATCTAAGCGCTCAATCTTATCTTATTGTGTCACGTGACTAGAGTCCAGACCATTATGACATCATACCTCATGGCTAGTGCATGTTAAACGCATGGTGGCCTCATGTTGTAGTTCTAGACTCTTGTTCTCACAGTCATGTGAACACTTAGTACATATATAGTAGTTTATCTCACGCTACGCCATTGCTTACTGAGCACCTGCCCTAAAGTATGCCTCATGGCCAATGCATGTATTATAGTATATAACAATGTCAGTACCAGCCAGACACCTTAGTCTGTTCTGGTTGATTCCTGACCATAACTTGCCCCCCTCCTCTTGAGTGTGTGTCTTGTGGGTGACTTAGTGCCATTTCTGTATAGATTTGGTCGTTGCCAACATAAGAACAGACTCTTTCTTCACTACCTCACCCGACACCAGTACATGTGTCACAGTCTTCAAACTATTGAGGCCCTCATCACGCCGTTCCCCTCTCGTCATCGTTTATTGCTGTGGTTTATAGTCAGATCCCAGACTTAAGGGAGAACCCTCACATCGAGGCTAAGAGAACCCTTGACCAGGTTACCGTCGACGGAAAGCAACCATCTCACCACTGCTGTCATACGCTCGTCCGGCATAAACGCTAGTTCGCTTTGTCAGGGTAGACCTTATTCAAGAGGACCCTTCTGACCACTAGAAAGTAAGGATCAATCCCTTGGCACAAAGTGGGTCAGTGCAGCAGAGCTTAAACCGTGCAAAGAGCAGAATCACGATTTCTTCTGTAAGATTCGCAGCCTAGACAGAGCTAAATCTGCACCGTAGCCAGGCACTTCCGGTTCCTCGACTCCCTCCATTTAGAATAGTTTTTGTTATATCACTTCTAGGTAATCTCGTGATCGGTCTTTTCGTGAGTATCTCCAAGATTAGATTGCAGCTGGTCTCTTCATGAGTATCACTCAGTCACCATAGCTACCATTCAATTTTCCGAAAATTACGGGTATACCGTAAACTTCGCTCGCCTCGATTCACCCACTCCCAAAATTAAAAGGGAATCCATCACACCAGAATTACAATATCCTCCTATTGTTCCCGAATACAATCCTAACAATTATATTCCATCTCCGGAACTAGAAAGAGCTTCACCTCACTTCATCCCCAACCCCGCCTACAGTAAATATGTCGACCGTAGAAGATCAGCTCGCCTTGCTGTCACAACAGCTCACAGCTATGCAGGAGCTTGTATGCCAAGCAAACAACCGCGCCGCCGCCACCGAAGCAGCAACAAGGGCACCACCGCCACAAGTAAAGGTGGAAAAGAAAATCTCCGTCGTCCCAGACCCAGGCAGCTATGATGGGTCTTATAGCAAATTTGAAGAATGGTGGCTAAAGATGCAGGTATTCATGGAAATGAATGCTGAAGCATACCCTTCCGACAAAGAACGTTGCATGGCAACATTATCAAGGATTGGAGCAAAGGAAGACAAAAACGGTGCGGGTACTTGGGCCCGCAATCAACTAAAAGTTTGCCGAGATACCCAAACATACCCCGTACCTCGATTGCTCGAACGAGGATTATGAAACCAGTTCCAGATCGGAAACCATAAAGATCTATCACTACGAAAGCTTATGGCCCTTAAGCAAGGCCCAAATGAGAGAATGCAAGTGTTTCTCACAAAATGGCTCACTCTTTATGAGGAAGCCAATTGTGGAGACTATATGGGCACCGCTCTCCTTGAACAAAACGTGCGGCAAGATATCATTCGGCAAATATTTATAGCAGATGAACGATGCTCCTTGGTAACCGACTACATAGTCATACTGCAGTGACACACAGAAGCAATAGAATCTTTCGAATACCGCAAGGGACCTCGAAAAGACCCCAATGCTATGGATATTGGTCAAGTCCATCAGGCATGGGAAGAACCTTCCAAATTTGGAGGAGGTTCTAAATCGTTTGCCGCTGCTATCGCCTCCACTCAGGGGGCATGACAAATTAATACCATTGATTGCTACAACTGTGGAAAGGAAGGCCACCGAGCACGCGAGTGCAAGGCAGCCTCCACACATTGTCAAGAATGCAGATTCTCACGTGGAGGACACCGCAAAGAATGTTCCAGATTCAAAGGGAAACAAGTCTGCGCCACAGAGTCAACTGCGAAATCAAACACAAACCCCTTTAAGGTGCTAGCTGTCAACTGGCAAAGTGCTATTCAGGGGATGGACATAGAGGCTGCTAAAGCCTACTTCCGTGACATGGAAGTGACTTCGGGAAAAGCCCAGTGAGGCCCTTATCAGGTAAGGTCCCCTCATCTCCGAAGGACGATATTTCCCTTTTATCTGTTTCCTTATGTACTCGACACCTAGATAGTGCTAGTACAAATTCTATTTCTTTACCTTGTTCAAATTCATTTAGTTTTCTCGATGATCATGTAATCTTAGATAGCGATACCGATTCTTCCTTTTCTTTATCTCCAATATCTCGATGTGGGAGCCTACCAGATATCAAAACCGAAACAGCGTCTCGTATTGAGCGTGGCCCCGGTAATAGGGTACTTAATTCTGTTAAAAAAGAAAAAAATATTTCCTTTCAGAATCCGACTGATAGACAAGTGCGCACTCTCAAGCCACTCAAGGAAATAACCTTAAAAATCAATATAATACAAAAAGACAAAAACATTTCGGCAAGCGCCCTACTGGATAGCGGTGCAAATGGAATCTTTATCGATACGGAATGGGCAAAGAAAAGCTGCATTCCTCTCACCCCCCTTGAAAACGTAGTGCCTGTCTACAACGTGGATGGAACTATTAACTCCGCTGGAGGCATTGCGTACACTTGTAAACTTATTATAGACTATCAGGGACATCGCGAAAAAGTCACCACTGATGTCACCAATCTCGGCCAGAATCAGTTGATTCTTGGATACACATGGTTAAGGGACCACAATCACTCCATTAATTGGACCTTAGGTCATGTACACATGAACAGATGTCCCATGTCGTGCAAGGTGTTAAACGCCACATATTGTAATAGGATGGAAGAATACAAGAAGTCCTATATAGCCAATACATACACGGATCAGTCCACGATCCCCGATCCTAATTCAGAAGACGCCTTCAAGTTGGTGCCTGAAATTATAGAGATTATCTCGATGTCTTTTCGGAAAAAGTGTCCAAATGCCTCCCTGAACGTAAAGCCTGGGACCATGCGGTAGATTTAAAACCTGATTTTGTACCTAAAAAGGGTAGATTGATTCCGCTTGGACCTGCCGAACAGGATGAAGTCAAGACGTTCGTGAATGAGCAATTGAAGAAGGGTTACATTAGACCTTCTAAATCTCCTCAGACATCGCCGGTATTCTTTATACCAAAGAAAGATGGAAAGAAATGTATGGTTATGGATTATAGATACCTTAATGAAGGCACGATTAAAAACAATTATCCCCTTCTGTTAATCTCGCAAATAATAGATAAGCTCAAAGGAGCTAAATTTTTTACAAAGATGGATCTTCGATGGGGTTACAACAATGTACGCATCAAAGAAGGTGACGAATGGAAAGGAGCCTTCGTCTGCCACCTAGGGTCATATGAACCAACTGTCATGTTCTTCGAAATGTGTAATAGTCCCGCAACCTTCCAGCAAATGATGAACGAGATCTTTGCTGAAGATGAAGACATAGTTATCATATACATAGATGATTTATTGATATTCTCGAAACACAATGATGTACAGAAACACTGCGAATCAGTATGAAGAGTACTTCGGAAACTTCGTGAGAATGATCTGTTTGTGAAACCATCAAAGTGCTTCTTCGAAGTCACAAAAGTAGACATGCTTGGAATGGATGTATCAGGAGAAGGAATCTCGATGAGCAAAAATAAGCTTGATGGAATTGCATCATGGCCAGTCCCTCATAATGTAAAAGGAGTTCGTAGCTTCTTAGGACTCGCCAATTTCTATCGACGCTTCATTGAGAATTACTCCTTGATTGCATGTCCCTTGCAGGACTTAACAAAGAAAGATCAACCTTGGTGCTGGGGAAATGCACAACAAATAGCGTTCAATAATTTAAAAGAAAAATTCACAACCGCACCAGTCTTGGCATATCCGGATGACATGACCCCTTATCGTGTCGAATGCAACGCATCAGAATTCGCTACTGGTGCAGTATTGTCAACCCTTAAGGAAGGCAAATGGCACCCCGTCGCATATATGTCTCATAGCATGACTAAAGAAGAACGGAATTACCCTATCGCCGATAAAGAAATGTTAGCGATTATCCGATCTCTTGAACAATGGAGACATCATCTAGAAGGAGCTAGACATCAGTTTGAAGTTTGGACGGATCATAAAAACCTTATGT
>JBBPMR010000961.1:0-13067 GCA_038090415.1 Rossbeevera mucosa | reverse complement strand
CAATGGGATTTTTGAAAAGGAGACCTCGATCAACGCAAGGATCTCCTAGTGCTACGTGTGCCCCTGTAATTGTATCACAGTCTGCTAAATCTATGCGCATTCCTCTGCAGCTTGTGGTACCCACACACACGATGAAAGTCGTTGACACCCACGCCCTTGTAGACAGCGGTGCAGATATCTCATGCATCGACTGGATGTTCGTACGAAAACATCACCTTCCCACCACCAAACTCGACGTCCCCATCCTAGTTCGCAACATCGACCAATCCTCCAACAAGAATGGTGAAATTCACTATACTTGCACCCTCAATGTCAACATCGAAGGGGTATCTCAAAAGGTCCTCTTTTATGTTATGTCCTGCGGCAAAGAAAACCTTATCCTGGGACTCCCCTGGCTCCGCCTCACCAACCCGGTCATCGACTGGAAGACACAGACACTCTCCATTGACGAATCCTGCAATCAGTCAAAAGACTTATACACCACTTATGTAGCCGACTCCCATCGCCACAACTCATGCTTCTGCCCTCCATCGCTTACTCCGTTTAAAATCCCTCGGCACACTAAGATCTCTCCTGATGCTCAGGACCGTCTCCAGTCCTACATGGACTACAGCGATCCTCATGACTACATCCTTCGAGCTAAGGAGAACAGAACTATCAACCGTGTCATTCGCGGAGTCTGCCGCTTCGCCCCTCTTGGATCCCCTTTATGCAGGAAAATCACTTCCTCTACTGAACTCGCCGCAGCTGCAGAAAAGGCCAAACCACCTCCAGTCCTTCCCGAGGAATACAAGGCCTATGCCTTCATTTTCTCCGAAGACTCCACCGACCACATACCACCCTCTCGTCCTTATGACCATGAAATCAAACTTGATGAATCCTTCGTCCCGAAAATCGGAAAACTCTACCCCTTATCCCCAGAAGAACGAAAAGCTACCGACGACTTCCTTGAAGAGAACCTTCGCTCAGGGAAAATCCGCCCTTCCAACTCCCTCCAGGCCTCTCCGTTCTTTTTCATAAAGAAGAAGGATTGCAAACTCCGCCCATGTCAAGATTACCACTATGTAAACGAACATACTGTTCGTGACGCATACCCCCTTCCGCTCATATCCGACCTCGTCGACAAACTTAAGGACGCTAAAGTTTTCATGAAGTTCGATGTCCGTTGGGGATACAACAATGTCCGCATCAAAGATGGACACCAATGGAAAGCAGCATTTATCACCCACAAAGGCCTCTATGAACCAACTGTAATGTTCTTCGGTCTTTGCAATTCCCCCGCTACCTTTCAGCGTTTTATGAATGATTCCTTCCGAGATATGATCGCTGAAGAATGGCTCATCATTTATATGGACGACCTTCTCATTTTCTCCCCTGACGATGCCACTCACACTGAACGTACCAAACGTGTCCTCCAACGGATGCAGGAACTAGACCTTCGCCTTCGCCTCTCAAAATGTAATTTCGCCACAAAGGAAGTAGAATACCTTGGAATGATTGTCCGACCAGGACAGATTGCTATGGATCCGGTTAAACTAGATGGGATCGCTTCCTGGCCCGTACCGACTAAAGTCAAGGAAGTGCGCTCATTCCTGGGCTTTGCAAATTTTTACCGTCGATTCATCCCAGACTATTCAACCATCGCTCGCCCCCTCCTTGACCTCACCAAGAAGAACCTTGCTTGGTCGTGGACCCCAACTTGTGAACAAGCATTCCAGTCGTTAAAACGACTCTTCCTCTCCAAACCTGTTCTCCACCTCCCAGATCTCTCCGCCCCATTCGCTATCGCCACGGACACCTCTAAATATGCTACGGGCACTATCCTTCTCCAAACCGATACCAACGGTGATTGGCATCCCTGCTCCTACCTGTCTTAAACGTTCTCTTCCGCAGAACGAAATTACGATATTTACGACCGCGAGCTCCTCACTATCATCCGAGCCCTCAAAACCTGGCGACACTATCTTCATGGCTCCCCCTTCCCCGTACAGGTCTTCACAGATCACAAAAATCTTACCTATTTCCATCAAGCTCAACACTTGAATCGTCGTCAAGCTCGATGGCTCCTCGACCTATCTGACTTTGATCTTAAAATTGTTCACGTCGCCGGCAAACTTCTTGCAGATCCTGATGCTCTCTCTCGACACTCGGACTTATGTCCTGATGTTCCCGACAATAACAACACTGTTCTCCTCCTGGACTCCCTATTTGTCCGCCTTATTGACCTCTCCTTACACGATGTTATCGCCAACTCCTCAAAAGACGATCCCCTCGTTTTGCAGGCCCTCCAAGCCCTGGATGGGAAAATTCCCCCTGCATTTCGGTCTCGCCTCTCTGATTGGCAATTCCATGCCAGTGTTCTTACCTACAAGGACCGTGTCTATGTTCCCCCCGTCGACTCCCTTCGCCATTCCGTTCTCGAACGTTGTCATGATCACCTTACCGCCGGTCATCCCGGTTATCTCAAAACCCGCCAACTTGTCACCGCCGAATTCTGGTGGCCTGGCCTTGCCCAATATGTTCGAAAATATGTCGAAGGTTGTGCCTTGTGCCAACAAAACAAAGCGAACACGCACCCTACCACTCCCCCACTCACTCCCATTGCCTCTTCCTGTTCCCGTCCTTTCCAACAAATTTCCTGCGACCTCATCACTGACCTCCCCTTGTCTTCCGGCTTCGATTCCCTCTTGGTCGTGGTCGACCATGGGCTTAGTAAGGGGGTGATTCTTTGCCCCACTAAAAAAACTATCACCACTGAAGGAGTAGCATCCCTCTTTTTCCACAAAGTATATACACATTTTGGACTCTACGATAAAATCATCTCCAATCAAGGCCCTCAATTTGCCTCTGCCTTTGCTCGAGAGCTTGGACGACTCCTTGGCTATAACCTCTCCTTGTCCACCGCCTACCACCCGCAGTTGGACGGAGAAACTGAACGGGTAAATCAAGAAGTGGAAACATATCTCCGAATCTTCTGTGGAAGCAACCCAACTTCATGGTCCGACCTAATCTCTCATGCCGAATTCGCACACAATCACCACCCTCATTCTGTCACCAACAAATCCCCATTCTCTTTGATCCTCAGTTTTGAACCCCGCGCGCTTCCGTCTATTATCCCTGATACCAACATCCCCGCTGTCGAAACCCGCCTCAAAGACCTTGCAGCAGCTAGGGATGAAGCCCTTGCTTCCCATGAACTCGCTCGGCAGGTCATGGCTTCCAGATCCAACCGCCGATTCACCCCTTTCTTCCTCGGAGAAAAGGTCTGGCTTGAAGCTAGGAACCTCCGCCGAACTATGACCCATACCAAATTCGCCCTGAAACGCGAAGGACCCTTTACCATCACAAAGGTCTTATCGCCCATCACTTATACCCTATGCCTCCCCAAAACGTGGAAAATCCACAACACGTTCCATGCTTCGCTTCTTACCCCCTATCACGAGAATCCCGTCCATGGGAAAAACTTCCCTATGCCACCCTCGGAACTAATAGAAGATGAAGAAGAATACGAAATAGAATGGATCTTACGCCACCGCGGAACTCCATCTCGCCGCATGTTCCTGATCCGCTGGAAAGGGTACTCTGCCGAAGAAGACTCGTGGATTGCCGAATCGGAGTTGCAGCATGCAAAATCCCTTCTTTCAGACTATAAGAAACTTCATCCTCTCGCGTTCCCTCCTTCTTCTTCACCCTCATCTTCCTCACCAAAGAAAACACAATGTCGTCCAAAATCTTCTTAAACCTAGTCTTTTACTATGGCCATCGAATTTACCTCTTCCACTCCGTCTTCTGTTTCTTCACCCATCTCTTCTTCTTCGCCCTTAGATACTATGTTCACTACCGCTCAAACCGGCTGGGACAATGAGACCCCCTCTCGCTGGCATGACCAGCACGAAGATCTTCCTCCTGTCTCTATCGCTACCACACCGTCTGCCCGACTCCCCATGCCTATCCTTTCCGTTGACGTTCCCCTTTATGCCAACCGCCTCCATGACGATTTCCCTGACGAGGAGTACATCCGTCTTATGAACCAATTCATCACTAACTCGTGCCTCGCCACCTCCATCTCCGCGTACTTAGACGTGGGATCTCCACTTTATGCACTCTACCGTGCCTATCTCCAGACCGAATGCCTCACCCCTATTGCGTCCCACATCACCGCCCAAGCCCACGTCGGCTTTATTGGTTCCCTCCTCTCCACCATTCGGAATGAACTCCGAGGCACCCTATCCGTGGCCCTATATCAGCTAGGCATGGGCGAGTTTTTACAAGACCTAGACCGCTACCTCCTAGAACTCAGTCGACAACAACGAATTCCATCCCCAGACACTCCTTCCACATCATCATCCCCACTGGGGTCCGACGAAATCAACACCCTGGACTGCGCAGAGGCTCACTGGACTGGTAACCACGGTCACACCCCCCTCATTAGTTCACACCCTCATTACCACGAAGCCTGTTTTCATTGCCACCACCTCGGACATAGACGCAACGACTGCATGTTCTATCAATGCCCCACCTGCTTGCGCTGGCGCCCGGGTCATAATCAAGGCCGTTGCCCCTTGAGACGTCCTCCAGGCATTCCTTCTCCAGCTTCGTCCCCACAGTCCTCACCACAGTCCTCCAGGTCATCCCGCTCTAATCACTTGCGCCGGTCCAACCGTATTCATCCTGTTCCCCCTCCTCGCCGACGCCGTTCCCCGTCTGCTGATGATACCCTCATTGATAACGATGTCTGGGATGACACCGCGTACGCCAACGTCACTGGATCCCCGGGCCCCTCTTATGGAGACTTCTAGTCCTTCGCTGGTAGCTTGGACATAGTAGGGGGGTAATGTTACGACTTGTCAATTCTTTTCTTTTTCTTTTTCTTTTCTTGCTTATTTTCACTACGGACTACCAAGCCCTGCGTTCAAACCACGCCTAGGCCATTTCTTTCTTCTGTGATGACACAATACCCTTAACCCATCTACCTTAGTCATCACTTCCTCCATTACTCTTCCTCTTTCGTCATCAATGCTGCGCATGACTCATTCCTGCTGCGCATGACTCACTCTTGCTGCGCATTATTCACCATGACTCATTCTGACTCACTCCTAGTCGTTATGACTCATCACGGCTGCGCATCATGACTCATCCTGCTGCGCATTATAACTCAGCTTCTTTTCCTGTACTATATAAACCCATCCTTGCAGCCTGTATTCCCTAAGCTAGATCTCCTTTGTACCTCCATACTCTCGTCAATCTAGCCAACCTCATCCCTTCCCTTCACCGGGTGAACCTCTGTGTGTCTTCGTCCTACACTTGACTGGACGCTAGACTTGTGACACTTCACTTGATTGTGTTCACAGTCATCTCTACAATCGATAGAACGACAGCTGTGATCGCCTCCCCAAAGTGGTATCCTTCGTCCTTGTTCTCCCTTCGTCCTAACAAAGGCTACGCTCGTCCTCACCTAGGCCAAGCGTAACAAAAGATCTAGCTTCCTTCAAGTGGTCACCATCGCCGTGAACCGCCCACCATTTCTCGACCCCCACATAACCCAGACCCCCGTCGCTTAAGGCGGCAACCCTCTGCTCCATACCCCATCGAAACTTCACCAGAACCATCTGTCCACTCCAGCCTCGAAGAAAACCCTTCAGAGCCTGATATCCTCATCCCTTCGCCCGAAGACGAGGATCAAACGTTGTCCCTGTCCCTCCACTTGCGAACCGCTCTTTCCCTACCACCCGACCCCACTCCTCCTTCACCCCCCCCCATCCAACCACCCCCCATGTCCAAACCTACCGAGCTTCGCATCGCCACCCCCGAACACTTCGATGGCTCTTATACCAAAGCCATGCCCTGGCTTTCTTCGGTTACCTTCTATCTGGAAGTTAACAAGGAAGTATACAACACCGATGAAAAAAAAGTCACCTTCGCCCTCTCCTACATGACGAAGGGATCTGCTTCTACCTGGGCCCAGACCTACCGCCAAAATTCCATCGACGCTGACGGAGATGTCACCATCGGGACCTTCAAAGAGTTCATAAAACTCTTCAAAGCTGCCTTCAAACACCACGACACAGTTAACAATGCCATCGCCTGGCTCTCGACCAAACGAATGGTTCAGAAGAAGAAGGGAGGAGCCTATGAACCTTCTCTTACCGAGTATATCACCTCGTTCCGCAACAATGTCACTCAAGCCCAAATCACCGACCCTAACGTCTTAATCTCTTACTTCGGAGCCGGTATCCCACCCGCTCTTACTCGCCGAATCTACTCCATGGACACTGTTCCCTCCACCATCGATGATTGGTACAAACGTGCCACTCAATACCAGTCCCAATGGGACACCGCCAATCTCGTAATCTCTCGCTCATACAACCCCCTCAGAAACGTCACTTCCTTCCAGCAATCCCCTTCCTCTACCCCCTCTCGTGACCCTAACGCTATGGATGTAGACGCCATCAAGATAGGAAAGCTTACCCCAGAAGAACGCAAACGTTGCATCGAAAAAGGTCTCTGCTTCCGCTGCCAAAAATCCGGACATACCAATGCTGCCTGTCCTACCTTCGCATCTCAACCTTCCAAGAAGAAGGTCCAGCGCATCAAAAAAACTCTCCCTAAACTTGAGGAAGTAGAAGATGACGAAGAAGAGGAAACGGTTGGAAAAGTTTATTTCTCCCCTGATACCCAATGGGATTTTTGAAAAGGAGACCTCGATCAACGCAAGGATCTCCTAGTGCTACGTGTGCCCCTGTAATTGTATCACAGTCTGCTAAATCTATGCGCATTCCTCTGCAGCTTGTGGTACCTACGCACACAATGAAAGTCGTTGACACCCGTGCTCTTATAGACAGCGGTGCAGATATCTCATGCATTGACTGGATGTTCATACGAAAACATCACCTTCCCACCACCAAACTCGACGTCCCCATCCTAGTTCGCAATGTCGACCAATCCTCCAACAAGAATGGTGAAATTCGTTATACTTGCACCCTCTATGTCAACATCGAAGGGGTATCTCAAAAGGTTCTCTTTTATGTTATGTCCTGCGGCAAAGAGAACCTTATCCTGGGACTCCCCTGGCTCCGCCTTACCAACCTGGTCATCGACTGGAAGACACAAACACTATCCATTGACGAGTCCTGCGATCAGTCAAAAGATTTATACACCGCTTATGTAGCAGACTCCCATCGTCACAACTCGAACTTCCGCCCTCCATCACTTTCCCCATTTAAACCCCCTCGTCACACCACCATCACTCCCGATGCTCAGGAACGTCTCCACTCTTACATGGATTTCAGTGATCCTAAAGACTACCTCCTTCGAGCTAAGGAGAATCGGACCATTAACCGCATTATCCGAGGTGCCTGTCGTTTTGCTCCCCTCGGATCTCCCTTATGTAGGAAAATCACTTCCTCCACTGAGCTCGCTGCTGCTGCTGAAAAGGCGAAACCACCTCCTGTCCTCCCTAAGGAATATTCTACCTACGCCTCAGTCTTCTCAGAAGATACTACCGACCATGTTCCTCCTTCCCGACCCTATGACCACGAAATAAATCTCAATGAAACCTTTGTCCCCAAAATTGGGAAACTCTACCCCCTGTCACCGGAAGAGCGTAAAGCTACTGACGACTTCCTTGAGGAAAACCTTCGCTCTGGGAAAATCCGTCCGTCAAATTCCCCTCAGGCCTCCCCATTCTTCTTCGTGAAAAAGAAGGATGGTAAACTCCGCCCCTGCCAAGATTACCGCTACGTTAACGAACATACCATTCGTGACGCGTATCCCCTCCCACTCATCTCTGACCTCGTCGATAAACTCAAGGATGCCAAAGTCTTCACGAAGTTTGACGTCTGCTGGGGTTATAACAACGTCCGTATCAAAGACGGACACCAATGGAAAGCCGCCTTCATTACTCATAAAGGTCTTTATGAACCAACCGTTATGTTCTTTGGCCTGTGCAACTCCCCTGCCACGTTCCAACGATTCATGAATGACTCCTTCCGCGACATGATTGCCGAAGGGTGGCTTATCATCTACATGGACGATCTTCTTATCTTTTCCTCCGACGACACCACTCACACTGAGCGAACCAAACGTGTCCTTCAACGAATGCAAGAACTCGACCTTCGTCTTCGCCTTTCAAAGTGTAACTTCGCTACCAAGGAAGTAGAATATCTAGGCATGATCGTCTGACCAGGACAAATCGCCATGGATCCTATCAAACTTGATGGAATCGCCTCTTGGCCAATACCCACCAAAGTTAAGGAAGTACGCTCCTTCCTTGGTTTCGCCAACTTCTACCGCCGGTTCATCCCGGACTATTCTACCGTCGCTCGCCCCCTCCTTGATCTCACTAAGAAAAACCTCGCCTGGTCGTGGACACCTGCATGTGAACAAGCCTTCCAGTCATTGAAACGCCTCTTCCTGTCCAAACCTGTCCTCCACCTCCCTGATCTCTCCGCCCCATTCGCCATCGCCACGGATGCCTCTAAGTATGCTACGGGGGCCATTCTCCTCCAGACAGATGCGAACGGCGACTGGCACCCCTGCTCATATCTTTCCCAAACATTTTCTTCTGCCGAACGAAACTACGATATTTATGATCGGGAACTTCTCGCTGTCATTCGCGCCCTTAAAGCGTGGCGACACTACCTCCACGGCTCCCCATTCCCAGTACAAGTCTTCACCGATCATAAGAATCTTACCTACTTCCGTCAAGCACAACACTTAAATCGCCGACAGGCCCGCTGGCTCCTTGACCTCTCGGATTTCGACCTCAAAATTGTCCACGTCGCTGGCAAACTCCTTGCTGGTCCAGATGCCCTCTCTCGCTGCTCTGACCTATGCCCCGATACCCCTGACAACGACAACACTGTCCTCCTTCCCGACTCCCTCTTTGTCCGCCTCATTGATTCCTCACTAAATGATGTCATCACCTCCTCTTCGAAGGACGATCCCCTCGTTTTGCAGGCTCTCCAAGCCTTGGATGGGAAAGTTCCCCCTGCATTTCGGTCTTGTCTCTCGGATTGGCAGTTTCGCGCTGGCGTCCTCACCTACAAGGATCGTGTCTATGTCCCTCCAGTTGACTCCCTCCGTCGTTCCCTTCTGGAACGGTGCCATGATCACCCTACCGCTGGTCACCCCGGCTACTTGAAAACTTGTAAACTTGTCGCTGCAGAATTCTGGTGGCCCAGTCTCGCCCAATATGTCCGAAAATACGTCGAAGGCTGTGCCATGTGCCAACAGAACAAGTCAAATACTCATCCCACTACACCGCCGCTCGCTCCCATCAGATCCCACTGCTCCCGCCCTTTCCAACAGATCTCCTGCGACCTCATCACCGACCTTCCTCTCTCCTCTGGGTTTGATACTCTCTTGGTCGTGGTCAACCATGGGCTTAGTAAGGGGGTAATTCTCTGCCCCACTAAGAAAACTATTACCGCTGAGGGAGTGGCTTCCCTTTTCTTCCACAAAGTGTACACTCGTTTCGGACTTTATGATAAAATCATCTCAGATCGGGGACCCCAATTTGCCTCTGCCTTCGCTCGAGAACTCGGATGCCTCCTTGGCTACGACCTCTCTCTATCCACTGCCTATCACCCCCAATCCGATGGAGAAACGGAGCGAGTAAACCAAGAAGTGGAAACGTACCTTCGGATCTTCTGTGGAAACAACCCTACCTCGTGGTCTGACTTGGTCTCTCACGCTGAATTTGCACATAATCACCGCCCCCATTCCGTTACCAATAAATCCCCCTTTTCTCTAATCCTAGGCTTCGAACCTCGTGCCCTCCCCTCGGTCATCCCCGACACTAATATTCCCGCTGTCGAAACTCGTCTCAAGGACCTTACTGCTGCCCGCGACGAAGCCCTCGCCTCCCACGAACTAGCTAGACAAGTCATGGCTTCTCGTTCCAACCGTCACTTCACTCCCTTCTCCCTCGGAGATAAGGTTTGGCTCGAAGCCAGAAATCTCCGCCGCACTATGACTCACGCGAAGTTTGCTCCGAAATGTGAAGGACCCTTTACCATCACAAAAGTCTTATCACCGATCACCTACACGCTACGCCTCCCTAAAACATGGAAAATCCACAACACATTTCACGCCTCACTCCTCACCCCTTATCATGAGAACCCCGTCCATGGAAAGAATTTTCCCATGCCACCCTCGGAGCTTGTAGAAGGGGAAGAAGAATACGAAATAGAACGGATCTTGTGCCATCGCGGAACTCCATCTCGCCGCATGTTCCTGATTCGATGGAAGGGGTACTCTGCCGAAGAAGACTCGTGGATCGCCGAATCGGAGTTGCGGCACGCGAAATCACTCCTTGAAAGTTATAAAAGGCTCCACCCACTCGCTTTCCCTCTTTCTTCCTCACCCCCATCTTCTCTATCAAAGAAAACACAACGTCGCTCTTAACCTAGTCCTCTTCCTTGGCCATCGAATTTACCCTTCCTTGGTCACCTCCGCGTCCCCTTGCCACTTCTTGACACCCTCGCTTGACCCGTACGCTTGAGAACCGCTGACCTGCCAGCGTTACCAGCAGTTTAAAGTTATGCCCTGCCATTCTGCAGTTTAAAGTCCCTCTCTCGGTACACTCGTCGTCCCCTGGTCCCTTGTCCCCTGTGACCTTCGTCCTGAAGCCCCCCACGCTGGAAACTTCCCTTCCTAAGCATGAATACTAAACTGCTTCACTCCACTTCATCCCCATTCCATGTTTCCTCCTCATCGTCGACTCGAAACGCTCATATCTCTTGATCGGCTTTGCCGGATCGTTCGCTTTCGTTACCAATCGAACCGTCTCGCTCACCGCTTTCCATCGATCTACTGATCGCCCCGATCGCCCCACTCCTTCCTGAGATATCGTCATTTTTCGACGCCACCTCCTCCTGGTCATTCCTATCCTCCTTGACCACCCTGTGCTGGTACACCCTGAATCTCTCATACCCCATCCGCCTTCGTTGACACTCTGGTCATCCTCTGACGCTGCTTTCTGGAGATTTCCTTCTAGCA
Organism: Rossbeevera mucosa; assembly: GCA_038090415.1. NCBI lineage: Eukaryota > Fungi > Basidiomycota > Agaricomycetes > Boletales > Boletaceae > Rossbeevera > Rossbeevera mucosa. The sequence continues at coordinate 2,066 of JBBPMR010000961.1, read as the reverse complement.
TTCTTTCTCCCTAAGCTAGATCTCCTCAGAGGCATTCTGTCCTCATCCTGCATGTTCCTATCTTGCAGATCTCGTCCCTGTCAACAATGGCCGCTGCCATTGGGACCCTCTTACAGCAACCTTTAGTCCTTCGCTGGTAGCTTGGACATAGTAAGGGGGTAATGTTACGATTCATTCTTTTTCTCTTCACTTCTTTTGTTTCACTACGTTCCTCTAGTCACTACGTTCAACCCGTCTTGACTATTCCTTTTATTCCTTTCACTTGTTCCTCTTAGTCACTGCGTCAACCTTACCGTGACTACTCTTGTTCTCTTGTCCTTAGATCTATCTTGGGACTACCGAGTCACTGTGTTCGAACAACACCTTGACTAATCTTTTCTTCTTGATGACTACTGCCTATCACTTACTCCGCTACCTCTAGTCCTAGTCATCATTACCTTTATCCGCTTATTCCTCTGTTCTTCCTTTTAGTTAGAACCCCCATCATCCTTGCCATAGTCCCTAAGCTAGATCTCCTCTGCTTTCCTGTACTCTCGTACCTTCGTCAATCTAGCCCTCTTTTCGTCTCTTCCCTTCACTGGGTGAACCTCTGCGTGTCTTCGTCCTACACTCGACTGGACACTAGACTTGTAACACTCCACTTGATTGTGTTACAGTCGTCTCTACAATCGATAGAACGACTTCTACAAACCGTTACTCCAACACGGTGACCCTCCATCTCTCGTCCCTTCGTTACTCAGAGGCTGCGCTCGTCCTTACCCAGGCCAAGCGTAACAAAAGATCTAGCTTTCCCTTATGGTCACCACCGCTGTGAACCGCCCACCATTTCTCGTCCCCCTCGCAACCCTGATCCCCGTCACTTAAGGCGACAAGCTTCTGCCCCATACCCCGTCGAAACCTCGCCAGAACCCTCGGTCCACTCCAGCCTCGAGGATAACCCTTCGGAGCCTGATATCCTCATCCCTTCTCCCGAAGACGAGGATCAAACGTTGTCCCTGTCCCTCCACTTGCGAACAGCTCTCTCTCTACCCCCCGACCCCTCTCCTCCTTCTCCCACTCCCGTCCAAACACCCCCCATGTCCAAACCCACTGAACTGCGCATCGCCTCCCCAGAACACTTCGATGGCTCTTATACCAAGGCCATGCCCTGGCTTTCTTCGGTTACCTTCTATCTGGAGGTTAACAAAGAAGTATACAACACCGACGCAAAGAAAGTCACCTTCGCCCTCTCGTTCATGACTAAGGGATCCGCCTCCACGTGGGCCCAAACTTATCGACAGAACTCCATCAGCGATGACGGAGACGTCACCATAGGAACCTTCAAAGAATTCGTGAAACTCTTCCGGACCGCGTTCAAACACCACGACACGGTTAACAACGCCATCGCCTGGCTTTCCACCAAACGGATGACTCAGAAGAAGAAGGGAGGACCCTTCGAACCTTCGCTCACGGATTACATTGCTTCATTCCGCAACAATGTTGCACAGGCCCAGATCGTCGACCCCAACGTCCTCATCTCGTACTTTGGCGCTGGAATCCCACCCGCTCTTACTCGTCGCATCTACTCTATGGATACCGTTCCCACCACCATCGATGATTGGTACAAATGTGCCACTCAATACCAGTCCCAATGGGACACCGCCAACCTTGTAATTTCCCGTTCCCACAACCCCCTCAGAAATGTCACTTCTTTCCAACAGTCCTCCTCTTCCACCCCCACTCGTGACCCTAACGCCATGGATGTAGACGCCGTCAAAGTAGGGAAGCTTACCCCGGAAGAACGCAAACGTTGCATTGAGAAAGGTCTCTGCTTCCGATGCCGGAAAACCGGACATACCAGTACGGCCTGCCCTAACTTCACGTCTCAACCTCCCAAAAAGAAGGTTCAGCGTGTCGAAGAAGAACTACCTAAGTTGGAAGAAGTAGAAAGTGACGACGATGAAGAAACGGTTGGAAGAATCCGCTTCACTCCCGCTACCAAATGGGATTTTTGAAAAGCAGACCTCGATCAACGCAAGGATCTCCTAGTGCTACGTGTGCCCCTGTATTAGTATCACAATCTGCTA
>JBBPMR010000960.1:0-13069 GCA_038090415.1 Rossbeevera mucosa | reverse complement strand
CGTCCACTTCTGCTGTCCGAACTCACGTATTCTCCAGGGTCAATTAGACCCATCGACAGCCTCCAACGGGAACGCCTCCGAACGCAACAATGTCCGGATTTGGAACGAGCAATGCGCTCACGCGGATATTACGGATCAAATGACTGCGACGTTGACTGTGATCCCTGCCGAAAACCAGCCGTTTGGAAACGTCGACTTCAGGGTTTACGACATCAACTTTGATAATGCAGGCGTCAGCATTTCTGAAACACGTAATGCTGCAGTCATTGAATTCCATTTAGTGCGCCTCTGTCTCTCAAGCCCTCGTGACGCAGATCACGTATGCGAATGCATCATTCTATGGGTGCACCTTTGCCAGTTTTCAAGACACGTGGTATACTGGGGAAGGTGCGAATACGTATGTAGTGGATAGCATCGTATTTGGTGTAACCGACTGTAAGTGTTTTTCTCCCAATCTGTGACCAATCCTTTGATCGTATATGCCAGTCCTCTTCGGGTTTGGAATTGCGTAGGTTTTTTGCCATATTTCAATCCTAGACCCCCAATAGATAGTTTTTTCTCAGCTGGTTTCAGTCAACAATCCTTGCAAATCGTGGGTGTGGAGGTGGTATCACTGCCTGGCGGGGGGCACCGGGTACAAACAATGGCGTGTACATCGCCGATTCGAGCGTCATACGTGTAAGTCCTCAACATTGCCGCTGTGACGCTGGTCTTGAATGTTTTTGTCAGTCGCCGGATGCGGACCCATCGGTGATAACCACACAGAGTTGCTACCTTGGTAAAATGAAAGCCCTTTTTTTGTGGTATATTGGCTAATTGTTACTTAGGGCGTCCCTGGAATGAATATGCAGTTGCAGTCTATCTCCAGACCTATATGGACGATAGCATTAATCCTTCAGGATTTACCGCGTGGAGTCCAGGAGGGTAGGCCCACTCTCCACTTTCTATGGTACACCATCCTTTACTGAATTCGCATACACACCATGACAGTTCGATACCCGACACAACGTACTTCGCTGAGTTCAACTCATCTGGTAGCCATTTACCATCTCTGTATCATGATTTGCACTAAGCATAATATGGTATAGGTCCTGGTGGCGACACGTCCGGTTGGGTTGCGCAGGATCACATCCTAAACTCTGAACAAGCAAGTCGTTTCACGCTCCAGCAGGTGTTTGGCAACACCCCATCGTGGGTGGACTTTGAATACGAGAGTTCTTGAACATTTTATGCTGCCTTCCTGGACTATATTTCTTGTACATAGTGCGAGAGTTAGATAATTGTGTACTACGCTGGCACAGTGCTTGAAATATCAGTCGCTTACTTACGTAACCCTGCCAGTTACCAAGTTTTGGCCCTTCAAAGCTTCAACGTTGCAGCAGCAAACATCTGCCTCAACATTCTCGATAGAACTCATGCACCAATTTGCGACGACCTTTGGAACGCGATGTATCATTGGTCGAGTTCCGCACATAATGCGGTCAGGAAGGACGGCAAAGCCATCGTTTGTGGCGGATCGCAAACCAACCGACGACTTGATCAAAGGAAAATCAAATGCTTTGTATCGTATTCAATTCGTGCAGAAAGCGGTCTCGCGGGTATCTACGAAGCATACGCATCAGTCTCGAACCACTATGCTCCCTGACGTGGCTCTCCTTGTCCATTGGTTCCATGTTTTCCCCCGAGAAGCTTCGCAATGTAGACCAGCATCGGGAAGATAGCCAAAGGTGACATACTGACGAGGGCAAGGCTCGCGGCAAGCGCAGGGGATCCAGACAGCGCAACGAATGCTACGACGCGGACGATGACGAAACCAACGTCGAGCGCGGCAAAGAGCAAGACAAAGAGCAAAGCAAATTCCATGTAGCCAACACGTTCAGCGAGTTTCTACATCGACGAGAGCTACGTTAGAGGTACGATCTCCATCATTTGCAAGACTAGTACCTTAAGCTCAGTAGGCGAAAGTCGTCCGTAACCGTGGTGAATGCTCTCTGCCAAGGCCAGGAAGAAGAGCGTAATGGGCATAAAGAAGCAGTTGCCAGTGCTGAGATGAATGCTGCGAGCCGTCAGTCTGGACAGTTATGAAGAAGGGATAGTCCTCCTACGCGAAGCAACTACGAAACTGCATCGAGGTGAGATCTTGGGACTGGAAGGAACATAGAGTTGGTACTGACTCGTTCAATCGACCTGTCGATTCTGTCGTCCAAAACTACTTTGACGTCCTCGAAGTCACGCGATTCTTGCATCATCTTGTACAAAGCAAGCTCGCGTGGCCAATTGGTCAAAATATTGAGCATGGTTGGAACTGATGTTTGGAAAGGGTATGGTTGAGTGCGGTTGATTAGTGGTGGGTGGGATGACCTCTTGCAAAGGTGAACGGCATTTGGATGTCCTTAAGAGTCGCTGCTCGCTGCTAAAACACGCAACGCGTATCTGGATGTATCTATGTCCGGAACACGCAGCGGGCCTGAGGGCATAGCCATTAATAAAGATGTCCCAGTTATGGAAAGTTAGGATGATGATAACCTGCAATTATGACCATTTATGTGTCTGCGAGCGACATCAATGAGCGACATCAGGGAGCCCTAAGTTGCTTTAGCGATGCCACAGGAGCTTGGGTATAGCGCTAACATTACGTAAGCGCATCTCAGATTTCAACTTCACGTCTAAATAGAGAATAACGTCTTCTCTTCGTTTTATTTTTCAGCAGCACCGAAGCCAGGTGATCTTTCCAAGAACATACTCGAACCACAACGTGCAAACAAGTCTCCACCTCAGAATCATCTATGTGAGTGCTAGCCCTTTGTGTTTACACGCTAAGTGTAGTGCTGCCGTATGGCACGCGCTCCCTTCTAACCTGTTCCTTTCCGCGCATGACATAATGTGTTGAAGCATCTGTAGAGGTCAACGAAAGAGATGAGGAAGATGATAAAAGTTGACTTTTATGGGATAAGTTCGCATGAAATGAAATGCCATAAATGGAAAGTAGAGGATGATGATTGATTTTGAAATGTACAGGCCTGTACTATGTTGATGATGGATTTTGAAACGTGGTATGTTGGCTTTCCGTAAGCTGCGGAACACTGGTTACCAGTTCTCGAAAACCGAGTCCGTTTTAGGCTGGATGTGAGAAGGCTAAGTACTAATGTGACCGAGACCATGAACACGTCATAAATACCAATAGAATACCTTCCGATAAAAGTGAAAACGACGAATTGTTGATGCCTCCAGCGCTGCATCGAGTCCGTAGTGGTATAGCGCAACGAGACAAAAAAGGGACAGAGTGAAAGAAAGTCGAAAAAGGCACAGCCAAGTCCTTAAAGAACACCGCCATCTTACAACTTACAGGAAACCGCTATCCGTCAGCCACTTGGCCAGCTTTTCTTCGTCCTTTTCCCTTGGTTCTCTCTCCAAACTCAGTTTCCAAAATACCTCGCTGGCATCGTGATCACCGAATTGATTGAGGGCCTCGTCGACGAACACGAGGACGGAGGGAAGAGGATGGAAGTTGTGCGGTTGGGCTTGCCATCGCTGGAGATCCTGTACGACTTCAGATGATTTCTGGCGCTTACGAAAGTTGATCAGGTCGCCTGGGAGCATGTCTTTGCTTCCGTCTTGTATGTGGGTAAGTGCGGTCAGGAAGACGCCTAGTGGAGAAGATGCTGAGGATACATCACATTCGTACAGCGGGAAACGTACCAACAAACGGAACACAGGGAGGACCCACGGTAGCAAGTGAACTTCGATACTTGTTGTAGTGTTTGTAGGAATTGATGAGTGTCTCGCACGTTTCCAATTGTGACATATGCCTTGAACTAACTTGCTCCCATGAACGTTTGAGGCGATGGATTGGTGAAGAATTCAATCCCGTGACGATCGCCATCATGGTGGAGAAATTCTGGATCGCTCTACACCGCTAGAGTGGAATATGTATGAATGTATAGACTACGCAAAGTGAAACCACTAACGTCGGCAATGAGGATGAACTGCTTCATAATAGCGGCTCGTCGACGAGGATCGTCCTTGCATAGAATGGAATATGTAACCCAATGTGCAATCTGTGGAGCGGTTTAATAATGGAAATCCGACCCTTTAAATTGAAATTATACCCTATTACTCCTGCGAATAAAATTGGCGACTCCGTCATGGTATTCTGTTTTGGATTCTCTCGACCGTTGCAGGCACTCAGAGGGTCTAATCTTTAGATATAGACGACTTTCTGTGATTGTCAACTGCCTGGCGAATTCCAAGGGATCTATATCCAGCAACTCTATTCGTTTCGGAACAATAGGTGCGGGTAGAGAAGTCATGGCTTGGAGCGTTACTCTTCTGTTTCCTTCGCACTATTAGCTTGCCTTCAGTAAATTTATAAGAAGAAAAGAAAAACAACCAACAGCTCGCTTGATTGCGGCCAATAATTGCTTCGCAGCTGCTATTTTAAACACATCATCCCGTGACGCAAACTGTGCCATTCGATCGAGGATACCCGTATCTTCTTCCTTGTCCAGCAAGTCTTCGTCTTGTACTATCGACTTCATCGTATTAATTACCCTACATAAACGAGTTTAGATTCCATAACAAAACATCATAAAGGGTACTTACCGAATGCGTATGATGCTCTGTTTATGGCATCTCCAATCTTCAAGCTCTTGTGGGTCAAGGCTAGGAGGCGGTTGAATCCAGAAACGTTCCACAAGGAGACTAAAAAGTTGGTCGAGCGTCATGAACGATTTAAACGTCATCAGGAATGCTCTAGTGAAATTGGTATCTAGCCGTCCGTGAGCAGGTTAAATGATTCCCTAATATCGTCAACTTGCCTGCATATTCGTGTGCAGTGAGCCTTTCAACCAGGGCCGGAACGGTTCCCCCTCGAACAGTACCGTCTGGGTCAATAAGTACTTCTTCAGGGTCATAATGTGGTCGGAGGTACCAAGGCTTCTTTTCAGCTGACAAGGAAATTAAATAGTGCGAGGGTGCATCGTCGCCAAAGAAAGCTATGATTTTATCAGATCGTGGGGGCAAGCGCATTGTTCCCAAACCTATTGGCAAACGAAGAAAAATAATGAGGGTTTGCAGAAATGAATGGAGAATGAGCGTACCGTCATCATCTTCCAACGGGATCCGTGTAGTAGGTGCTCGTCTCCCGGATATATTTGCGCTGGTAGGCAAAGGGGGCAGTGGAGGTGAAGTCGGTGAAGGTGGCTCCTCTACATCTTCTGCAACATCCTCCAGGGTCCTATTTGGTTCGTCTGCCGTGACATCATACGGTCCGCTATGTTCATAAATAGCTTCCAAAGCTTGATTTGCTAAGATTGCGGAAACAAGACTGCGCTGCGACATTCGCCATTCGAAAGATGTCTTGTGATACCGTTCTAAGATGGTAGATTGTTCCGTCCCGACATTCAAAAGATCCTCAAGGTTCTGTCGTAAAACATTGAGGTTGACATCAAGGGATGAACCCAAGACCTCCAGAGCGTCGTATGTCGCGTCGCGACCTTTCCAAGATTCGCAAGGTTCCACACGTCGGATACGCTGCGTAGTAACCAACAGCCCGGCACCGTCGTCGTAAATTGCTTGCGTAGTCGCTTCGAATGAGCGGACAAGAAGGCGAGCCTTTTCAACCGTACGCAGATATTGTGCACCATCGGACAGCTTGGACTGATCGATAGTTTCGATGTCAACGTGTCTCGCGATGTGAATATCCGAAAGGAACAGAACAAGCGATGACAGCTGCCTGAAGAGCTCTTGAGCAACAGTAGTCACAGTCTCGGCTAGGAGATCAGAACGATGTCAATTGGCGGGTAACAAGATGAAAAGGTCCAAATACCAGGCTGTGTGGCTCGAAGTGCTTCAGAATATATATATAATTTCTCCTGAGCTCTGGAAAGGTGAGCTGCAAACTCGTTGAACGTGGTCTCGGTCAAGTTTCGGCGGGGTGCCTCTTCATGATCTTCGATATCTACCCATCCAAACCCCCTCCAAGTCCCAGCGGTTCCAGCTCCCGGTGTTGTGGGACCAGCATGTGAAGCAGTCAGATAGCCATGCAGTCGCTTGGGACCAAGAACACCCTGACTCCGAACCCCTTGTGCTATGGACACAAATTCGATCACTGAGCGTTCTAGTTCCTTGGCATCCGAACTGAGCTGCGAGACATTATCGCTTGTGATCCACGGTCCATCGTTAAGGACTGCACGCGCGGACAATACGAATTTGGAAAGAGTAGCAATGGCCCGACGCTGAGCAGGGACCAGCGGAGTCTGAGACGCATTGCTCGCACCATCGGCTTTGAGTTTCCCACCAAGATGCGAGAGCGATGGCCCAGAAACGTATAAGAGGTCTCGAATAGCGGTGATGGCAGCACAGATGAGATTGTCGATGATCTCTTCGTCCTCGGAAATCCGGGGTATCCCAGATTTCTTGAGGCGGAGAACAACTGAATGGATGCATTGTTGTGTTCGTTGCAAAAGCTCGGATACAGGGTCGGGGGTAGGGGGGGCTAACGATTGTTGTATGATAGACGCCGATGGCTGAGAATTATCTACAGTATGTAGTTCCTGGCGGTCAAGTGCATCGGACGATGTGGTGGGTGTTCCGAGGAAAGGTGCATCGGGAATGAACAAGGGATTGATACCCACATGAGAGAGACTTCTTTGGCGGCATAAGTGATCGGAAGAACTGTAACTGCGATGGCGCAATCGTTCTTCAGGAGGGTAATCATGGTCAAAATGACGGTCTGACGACGACGCCAGGTCGGTATTAGCGCGAGGGCGGGCGACGGGCGTGCCGCCGTTATCGATGGGAAGGGGAAGAGGTTTGACGGGGAGCATTCTAGGACTGTCGGTGACGGACAGGGAAGATGATAGGGACGGGGTATTCATCGCTTCTGGATGCTCTGCTTGTTGAAAGCGAGTCGTAGCGAGTGGCGGGATGTCGATGGGATTGCTGACGGGAACGAGACCGAAATCATTGGCGATACTGAAACGAGAGCTGGACTGTATGGCGGTTATACCAACGAGGTCATCGTCCAAGCTGTCGTCGTCTGTGTCTCTTGGGAGATCGCGCGAGAGCCTTCCCGTGAGGGTGTTGGCATAGTAGATCTGTGTTTCGGTCCTGAATGCCAGGGCACGAGCTGGAGATAAACGCGGTACTCCACCTGACCGTCTTGAGCGACCTGAGGGATCCAAAAATCACTGGACTGGTGCGTCGTTGGTTGTGTTGCGGCGGGGATGGCAGGAAGGCCTCTGACGCTGTTGCGCATGGCGGGCGAGAGGTGTCTATGATCAACGGTCATCGCTGTAGCTGATGGCGTTCAGACGTGACCCATCCGCTCGGTCGTCGTTGTCGTCGTCGTCGTCGTTCCTTCTTTGCACTGCACTCGGCTCCTGCTTGATGTGATCTCAAATTAGATTCCCACGTCGGTGTATTTGATCTCGTTACGAACCATGTCCAAAGCCGCTGCCGTCGATGTTCGTCTCGTCTAGCTCGATGCCCGCATACTAATATTGACACCCAAAGGTCTCCGGGCTCTCTCCATCGACAAACGAATCCGAGCTCCGTGACTTTTTCAGGTGAGATGAGCCCCTTTGGCCATGTGGCCCCTCGCTTATCGGTTCTTCAGCTTCTGTGGAAAGTACGTACAAATTCGTTGCGATGTACTTATATGTCTCAGAACCGTCCAGGATCAGTTCTATCGAATTCAAGGATGTCCAAGGCGAAAAGCGGTCCGCGGTCATCGTCTTCGAAAAGCACTCCGCAGCCAACACCGCACTCATGGTATGCACTGTCATTCACGTCGAGAACGTTGATCCCATCTCGATCTAGTTGAACGGAGGAAATCTAAATGAAAGTACTCTTATCGTCACCTCGGAGGTTGAGCACGCCGATCATCATGATGCTGAGGAACATCCCTCACACATCGAACAATCCGACAAGCCGCGAGCCGGTAGTGAGTTATTTCCAAGAGTCTCTGGTACTCTATCCAAACTCCTGCTATAGTTGCCGCCGAATATCTTGCCAAAGGTTACCATCTATCCGACCACATTCTCAAGCGTGCCATTGAAATAGACAGTACGTATGCCGCAGAGGGCGAAAGAGAAGTTCATTGTAACCATTCTCTCAGATAAGCACGGGATATCCAACAAGTTCCTCGCATACATGTCCAATCTCGACAAGAACATTGGACAGCGTGCCCTTGGCTCCGACCAGACAGTTTCTGGTAAGGTCCAGTCCACATTGAAGGATGCCCACACTCGTGCAAAGAGCATCGACGAGCAAAAAGGATACTCAAAGATCGCACATGAGGTATGTTATTGTTTTGACCTTCCCTCTTTTCCTTGCTTATGTGGTCCACAAGTATTATTCGAAAACCCTGGCTTCGCCTATTGGCCAGTCCATCTTGACCTTCTACACTACTACCTCCAAGCAAGTCCGTGACATTCACGAAGAGGCAGTCCGTATCAAACAGCACAAGGATACTACTGCAACCCCGAATTCAGCGCCTAGCCCCTCTCCCGCTTCACCCCCGTCTACGCAGTCCCAGAAATGAGTAATGCATATGAGAGTTCCAAACAAAACTGCAAGTCTGATATATGTACTTATAGTCTGTAGTAATCGCAATAGTTTAAGAGAAGAAACAACAACTTGTACTTGCAGCACGACCTCGCTATATTAAGCTTTCTCGGCATAACCAAAATCAGGAAATGGAAATGACTGCAAGGCAGGATTGAAGCTCTGGAAAATGTCGCTCTTCATTATTTTCAAGGCACGAGATGTCTTCTCCATTGCAATAAATTTCAATGGAACTCAATTGGCAGTTTGGAATTCCAATCAAGGAGCTCAAATGCATTGCTGCAGAGAAAAATGACTCGGGGCGTTGGTATCACTCAAGCAAGGATCATCGTCCATATGAGCTACATAGTGCTATCAACTTCATCTAGGTTTGGCGAGGCATCAAAATATGAACGGCCCGGTCCGAACATAGTGGCCTGGAAACGGGATGAGGCCTTGAGGTACGGCGTAGGGTCAACGTTTCGACATGCTAACTTCATTTCCGATTCAACATCTTTTTATCTTTGGCAGGGCATAGAGTAATACTATGGCACCTCGGATCTCGGAGTGCTGGCAAGGACTAGATAATTAATTTTTGTAACTTCCTAAAAGTAATTCTGCGTAGCACGGCGGTTGGGCCATGTTACCCTTGCAGTCGTAGCCCCTCTCCACTAGAGCGTCATATTTGCTTTTAGACTGCTGATAGGAATACCTAGCACGCCTGAAGCTCCGGTAAGCCACTTCCGCATACGTTTGTTATTTCCACTTTCGCCTTCCTACCTCCTTCTTTCGAGAGTGTGACATTCTATATTTGCGGAGTAATAAATAGACCAATTGTACAAGCCAGCTGAGCATGATGGTAATCGCACCTCAAATGTGATGTTCCTACACCTGTTTGGGAACGACTGCGGGTCAGATGGTGAATTGAAGAGAAGCATCGTTTAGCCTACTCGTGTCCGGAGATGCACTTCAGGTCGATGACCGGTCTGCCACTGGCATTGCCCGTACCGTTGATCCTCTTGAAAGTGATGTCCTCCCAGGTTATGTTTCCTGTTGTCGGCGGACAACGAGTGTGTGGACACCAAAAATTATCCATCTGGGAAAGAGAGAATATGTCATGAATTTGTTCTGCTTTTTGGTGTGTGCATACGCTACCTGTATAGGGTAGGCAAGGTCGAACTACGTTCACCATATCACCAACCGCGAACCGAGCAATAACTGTCCTCACTCACGAATTCAAAACTGCGGGCACTATATTAGTAACACTATATTTGTTCACTAATCGAACTGACTCACTCAACATAAGTCACGTTCCTCACAGCACCCGACGCGGATGGGTAAGACTAGGGCCCCGGAAACCGGGTTAGCAATGTATGTCCACATAACAATACATTGACTGTACCTTCAACACGATGCCTGCAGCCCCTTTGTGTTGGGTAACATTGCTGTAATAGACATCTTGAATTCTGAGATCCAGGTGTAAGCTGTCGAATTTCGGTAGAAATACTAGCGGATACGAACGTGACATTGTGGTCACCCTTTCCAAAAGATCCGATATTGCAACCTTAAAAAATATCTCAGTAAGACTCGATCACGCGATGACAATTTGTCTCTTGCTCCCTCCACAAAAGAAAAACATACCACCGGAATAAAAGCATTGAATGTTCTGCGCGTGGAATCCATGTGTAGGATCCTTGACCGTGACACACTCGTCGCCATTTTCGACAGAGACGTCATGCACACGGTTGTTGCTTCCCGATACATCAATCCCATCTGTCGCCCCAATATGGTCCGCAATGATCTGATATTAGTATTAGCAGGTTCCCCGAACAGGGTGTAAACTGGACCTTCATGTTATGTACGACATTGTTGTCCCAATGATTGTCACATGAAATCTACGAGGGTTAGAGCATGGTTTGAGTGGTCGATGCTCCCGTACTCACAAGGGTGAATTAATGAGAGTGACACCACTTACATCGCAGTAGTCACAGTCCTGGAAACGAAGCAGGCGAGGGCGATTCGGCTAGTATAACAAAAGATGTCAACAATAACCCAATCAAGGACATGTAACAACTTGCATATTTAGTCAAGCTATAATGAGTTGAAGTCAGCGCAGAAGTTCGTCGATCCTGGACCATCATAGGAGACAACTCACTCGCGCTTCGGTCGCCATTGCTCACCATGCCCATGGATCGCACCAATTCCCGTAAACACGACTGAATACAACATCGTCAGCAAGCTTCTACTATGTACAATGACCGAAATGACATCTTATCCACTTACCATGCTTGCAATTATAGAACAAAAGCATGTTGCCCTCAAGCGAGGCGTTGAAGACTAAATGCAATGCTCCGTTGATCTCGATGGTAAAATTATGTGCTTTGTTAAAGGTGACTTGTGTCTTGAGTGCATATGCTCCCGTGGGTACAAGTAGGATCGTGTCGTCTGGATTGGAGGTTGTCGCATTAGAGACACATTCCGAGTATGCCTTGGTGATTGCCGGTGAGATGTCTGTCACATTATCCGCAACCCCACCAAAGTCAAGTACATTGCACGTCTTGGTCGCGCATACAACCGACACGACGGCTAAGAACAAGAAGAGATGCAAAGACCTGAATGGAAGCATGGCGTCAAGTAATGAGGCAGTAACGATCTTGGGATCTTTATAAGTTATAACCAGCCCACCAATGTCGAACCACACGTCTATAAGCTAGTTTCTAACGATCAGGTGTCAAGGTAGTGATTGATGCTAAGTCGACATAACATCACAATGAGCACATCAAGGTGTTTCATAGCAATCTGGAGAGATAACGGCTGCATTATATGTGGATCAAAGTGTTTCGTTGCGATCTGGATATGATGCAGCCATTATCGCTCCAGTTTAACCACCATCCACCCCTGTATAAATGTTGAGTAGATGAACACGACCAACCGGTCCCCCGATACGATTCTGCAGTTAACGGACCTTACCGTGACTGACCTGGACCCCGCATTCGTTTCGTCTTTGGCTTGGTGACGGTTGTGATGTGCTCTTGAAAAAGGAAATGCGGGCACGATCCGACGCATGTGGACCCTGAGGCCATACCGAGCTGTCAACGCTTCTCGCCTTGTTATGTAGACGCGATCTAGTCACCGGACTGGTGGACTACTAGCTATACATTGTCAAAGTCAGAGGATGGGATAGCGTTATTAGTTTATCTCTAACACACCCTCTCAGGACGGTTGAAAACCTGAGTGAGTCGACCATTTGAACGAATGCTTCGCGTGTAAGCGCCTGTTTCGTAGGAGATACGTATAACGCAACGGACTTGCGGGCGTCGAATGATGACTGTCAAATATTCAACTGCCAGTGAGAGCAAAAAAAAAAAAAATTACGTTCGTGATGGCAACAGTATCGTGCATGTAGCAGTCAGTCCATTGGAGTCGTGTTCGAATCCGCGTCAAGTACCACCCCCAAATGCAACCTCAGTGACGGGGAAGAACTCTCAGGTTGTACTGGCAGTTCAAATTCAAGTTGCCCGAACCAGTTAGTAATTACAGTGCAGTCGACTTACTGTGATGTATCTTACTTAGTGTTGAATGAATATAGTTTCGCTCTACAAAAGAGTAGTACCTACAGCGCTAGTATTACGTAAGCACGTATACATACACTCGCTTACACGTCTGAGTTTAGAATAACTTCTTGCACTTAACCACTACGTGTAAAGGATCAACCAAAGAACCTTCCAGGTGAGCCCAACCCTCTGTTCAATGGTTCCCTAGTATAGGCGCTGCTGTATGGCGCGCTCTCACTTCTACACTTAGTGTGATCTTCTTAGAAGGGTCCTTGTTACGAAATGACTTTTTATTCTTGTCTCTTCATACGTTTCTGTTTCCTTTTTCTGTTTCCTTTTCTCTTCTCTGTTCCAATCCTCTTCGAATCGTCACTCAGTATCACAGTAGACCTGTGCCTCTGACGTCATAGCTTATGTAAGCAGTCTTGACTTTATCTCGCTTTGCACACACGTAGTACACACTGGAATTGGTATATAGTCTCATCACCCTGTATGTAGCTCCTCACATTCAGAATACTCATTCACTTGCAACCATACGTGTGTAAGTCCTCATTGAGCTTTGTGTTAGAGTCACATCCTAGCATTATTCTGAATATCTTCCTCTTCCTTGAATTCACTCTGACATCAGGAAACTGTGTTTTCCCACTGTAGCAAGGGTCCATTTTCTGTAGTAACTGTAGTGTACATAGTATTATATAGTTGTCACATAACACATTTCATACTCAATTACTCTACATATGATCTGGTAGCAACTTGATATAAACCACATACTATATAGAAATACATAGTATGACAGGGTGGCATGTGTATATAATAATATAGGTAGCTTAAATATTGATGAGCAACTTAAGATAAGGGTAAGTATACAATAAACTTACTATGATGTGGACATGTCAGAAGTGAGAGGGGCATGGAACACGTTGTGAATGCTCCAAGTTTTAGGGAGGCGTAGTTGGTAGGTAAGGGGG
>JBBPMR010000959.1:0-13074 GCA_038090415.1 Rossbeevera mucosa | reverse complement strand
TGCTGACGTTGTTGTTGTTGTTATTGTCGTCAACAAGACCTACACTGCCTGGGTGTGGACACAGCATGGCACTGTTATCAAATGCCTTCAATCGGATCGTGGTGGCGAGTACCTAGGAGATGATGTGGCCAAAGGCCGGTTATGCCTTCCTCGTGGATGATCTTGCATGCAACTGTAAAGAAGCAATCATTGGGGTCCTTTTCGAAGGGTGCACCTTCGTCTGCGATTTTGGTGGAAGTGGAGTGGCCAATTTGTTGTTGGGTTGCGATAACGGAGATGGGGATGGTGAAGATTTGTGAGAGGGCACTGGCTGCAGCACCAAGAGATAATTCAGTGGTGGTGGAAAGAATGGATGCCTTGGAACTTGGAGGTGCTCTTGCTGTGAGACACCTAATGTAGGCAGCACAGAGGAAGGCATAGAAGAAAAAGTAGGCATATTCTGGGCATGAATCAGATGGGAATGGACGAGGGGAATATGTATGCATGGAGAACATGTTGAGCATCGTTGCTGCAAAACCGTGGTACCATCCCGGAATGCCTTCATGGTGGAAGATGTCAAGCAGGACGGAAAGCATTGTGAGCTCATGTTTGCGTTTCCCCTTGGCAGAAGATAATGTGGCTTGTATGTGCATCTTGGCGCTGCAGAGACAGGGTCAGCTATGTCGAGCAGGTAGACTATGCTATGGAATGATGAGTACTGGTCGAGAAGGTAGAGGAAGTACGCACCCATTGCTGAAGCAAGCACCGAGAGCGCTGGCCAAGGCTGTGCCTCAGCATTGTGGCCTGGGGTTGTCGTCCTGGTCAGGTCCGTGTGTGGTGCGAGGGAGAGAGAGAGGGTGAGGGCGAGAGGTAAGAGTGGGGGGGTGGGCTGAGAGCGAGAGCAGTGAGATGGCAATGACACGTTTTGTTGTCATTCTCATTGTCTCCGATGTGCGCATTGCAGTGTGAGGGTGAGGGCAAGAGGTGAGAGGGGTGGTGGGCCACATGGGAGTGCAAGAGGGAGGTAAGGGGCGAGACAATGATGACAACATGATGCAATGACGCCATCTTCATCATCACCATCTCTATCGCGTTTCTTGCGGTGCAAGGGGGAGGGGTGTGGGCATGGGTGAGAGGAAGTGGAGGGAGTGGGAGGTAGGCCGAGAGCGAGAGCGAGGGGCAAGACAATGACGATGATATGACGTGATAACATTGTCATCTTCATCATCGCCATTATGTTCATTGTAATGCAATGGCAGGGGCAAGAGCAAGGGGCACAGGTGCAGGTGGGCCGAGTGCAAGAGCGAGAGGGAGGGAGATGTGGTTGTCATTGTCATTGTTGCTGCCGTTGCCATTGCTGTGGCACATCGTTGTCGTTGCCATTGCCGTTGTTGTTGTCCCAGTCATGGCCGCTGGGCCGCTGGGTTGTCATTGTCGTTGTTATTGTCATTGTCATTGTCATGTCCTCACTGGCTTGGTAATGTGGTACTGTTGATGCGTAGTCGTCACGTTGCATTGTCATCATGGCGGTGGTGGTGGTGGTGGAGTGCTGCCAAGGGTGAGGTACCCATGGGTGTGACCCATGGTGGGTTATACCCCGGGTCTGATTCTGCTGACCCATGACCATACCCAGGGATTTACCCATGCAGTTGCCTAAGTGGCTTTGCATTCATCTGGTGACAAGGGGTAGAGTTTTCCAATCTTTGGGATGAAGGATTCATTTAGGTTGATCTTATGATCATAAGTGTTGCAACCTCGCTTCTAGACAACCTAACTTTAACCTAACCCTAGTCTATGGTTCTTGATCTGGAACCCTAATCCCCTATCCTCCATCTTGGCGTGTATCTTATTCTCTTGTACTAGTATTGACACTTTCATAGTTAGCGCTCCGGTTAGCACCTGGGACTTGTTAGCACCCATCACTGGCTTAACTGCCCATTGCTTTAGCGCTCATCGAGTATCTTCCCTTGTAGGTGCCTTGCTGACTAAGCATGGCAGTGCCCCATAGTCTGGACCTCCCTTTCCACTCTTCACATTGTCACATTGATGTCACGGTCCAGACTCTTATCACTTATCTATGACATCATAGCCTAAACCACCGCACGACTTCCTCATGGTCGGCTTCTTGTCTTCTATTAACTTCTATTTACGTATAGTGCCTCATGGATCACCTCATGGTATGCTTCTTTGCCTCATTGTTGACATGTGGTACATAGCCTTGCACCTCATAGCAAACACATTGTTACATTAGGGTAGACATAGTTACCTGGTCCATGCACAGCTCTCGATAGTATAAATACAGGCACTTGAGAACTAGATTCCCCAGTCTAGTTCTTTTGCATCTTGAGCGATAGCTAGTGTGCTGTACAGTGCCTAAGCCTTCCCCTGGATCTCTTGGATGGTGACTATATGAGTCTACCATTCTATCCTCGAGTTCTTGTCCTTCGTGACCATTGTCTCGGTGCATTTCATTGCACATACCCCTTTTCTTGCTACAACCCTATCTTAGGGTTATCTCGATTGCTCTCACCTAGCGTTCGCTACAGTAAGGGTGTGATGGAGGAACATGATCAGTGGTGTCTTCTGAGAAGACTGAGGCATATGTGGCGTATTCCACAGGGAGGACAGGAGGTGGTTTCGCCTTCTCGGCAGCCATTGCTAGTTCAGTTGCAGAGGTAAGCTTGGCACAGATAGGAGAGCCAAGGGGAGCAAAGCAGCAGGCACCGTGAATGACACAGTTGATCATTCGATTTTCCTTAGTAAAGGCAACCTTTGACAGAATGTCTAGGCACTGCACTCGAACTCAACTTAGAGAAGAAAAGGTGTTGGCAAAGGGAATCCAATGAGAACAAGACTGGCTTGTTCCATTGCTGCATTCAAGTATATATACTACCATACATGCTGTGTCCATGAGGACGAAGGCTATACTACATGCTACTACAATGAGGCAAGGCTATGCGGAATGGAAGAGAAGCATGCCTTGCTGCAAACAGGTGTTAGTCTAGATCATGATGTCATAGTGACATCATATTATGTAATGCTGTGAGATAAGAGATAAAGGACTGAGCACTGGTACTACCTTTAGGGTGCTCTGGACTTTGTACAAAATGAACGAAAAGAAATAGGCGCTATAGGCGCTAAAGGAAAAAAGTAATTAGTGACAATTAACGTTTGCAACATTACCCCCCTTCTAGGAAGGAGATTCCAGATCCTCAGAGTCACTAGGCCATTCCATGGCACATTTCAGCGAAAAGATAGACTTGACTTCAGATTCATCAGAGTCATACACGACTTGAATTGATTTTGAATGATTCATGTCAAAGATGTTGAGTTCCTCTTGTGCACGAGTGAGATTGTGAGCAGGCTCCCAAGTCCTGTTGTCCTCTGAATAACCCTTCCAGTGCACCAGGTACTGGAATCCTCTATCACGTTTCCGTCGATCTACGATGTAATCCACTTCAAACTCTGCAGTTCTCTCATCGTCAACCACCACTGGACCTGGTCGTATGACAGGTTGTCCTGCAAGAGGTGCTAAATAAAGTTTTACCCTTGAAACATTTACCATGTTATATGCATGGCTGCCTGCTGGCAATGCCAAGGTTACAGCATTTTTGTTTTTAATATCTGTGATTTCATATGGACTGATCCACCAATTGTTCAACTTGGGGCAAGTTCTAGACGAGCCCATAGAGAGATGTTCAGAAGACAGGCACACTTGATCACCTATCTTGTAGGGGGGCGCTTCCGAACGATGAAGATTTATTTGTTTCCTAATCCTCTCTCTCATTTTCTCCAGAGCGCTTTGAGTGCTTTTGCGATTCAATCACATCTGAGATACTAAGTCCGTGGCTGAAGGGGCTTTGGACATTGCAACTTCAAAACCAAGTCTAGGTTCGAAGGTTTTGTTCACTTGGAATGGAGAGAAACCCATCACCGAGGACTGAGTGTTATTATATGTGAACTAGGTGATAGCAAGAAGTTCTGCTCATTTATCTTGTTTTTCTAGGGTATAGAGCCTAAGGTACTATTGGAGCTCTCTATGTACCCTCTCAGTCTGACCATCAGTTTGCGGATGATAAGCCGTAGACATCTTCCTCTGAATGTTCAACATCCTACACAAGTCCTCCATTACAAATGAAGTGAACTGTGGTCCATGATCTGATACAATCAAATTGGGAAGTCCATGGTGTTTCCAGATGTAATCCACATACAACCGGGCCATTCCTAAGGCCATTATCTCCTTGGTCATAGGGATAAACATTGCTTCTTTCGAGAAGCGGTCCACCATGACTAATATTGTGTCAAACCTGTTACTTTTGGGCAATTCAGTGACGAAATCTGCACTGACTTCCTTCCAGGGTCCCACTGGAACTTCTAATGGCATTCCTTTACCGCTAGGCATAGTGTTACTTGGTTTCATGCGAGCACACAGATCACAATGACATATGTGTTCTGTAACATCATTTCTCAGATTGGGCCAATCGTATGATCGCTTGATCAGCTCCGAGGTCTTTTCCACTCCTTTATGACTAGCGAGAAGATGGTTGTGAAATTGTGTGATGGTTTGGGTATGTAAAGACTGTGGAACCCATACATGATTGGCATAGTGCCATAACTCATTATGGAGAGTCGAGCCATCCGGTTTATCCACTTTGAAATGTGCTTCTTTGATTTTGTCAAGTAAGGGGTTACTAGAGAATTCCGAAGTTCTCTTCGTACTATCTCTTGTCTCTACCCTATTAATCCTTTGTGGTGGAATCATGACCATATCTTTATTATCGGACTCTGTGCCAAGAGCTAGTTCTGTTCTTCTGGAGAGCGCATCAGCTTTTTCCATCGAGGTGCCGGGTTTGTTGATTAACCGGTAATCGAATCGGGATGAGTACAAGGCCCATCTCACTTGTCTACATGAGAGATCTTGTGACTTCATGAAATACTGGAGGTTTTTTTGATCTGTCCAGATCTCGAACTGATGCCTAGCACCTTCCAAGTAATGTCTCCAGGACTCTAAAGATGTAATGATGGCTAGCATCTCCTTATCCACTATGGGATAGTTACATTGTTCAGCGGTTATTTTGTGTGACATGAACGCGACAGGGTGCCATTTTCCATCCTTCAAGGTAGATAACACGCCTCCTACAGCAAAGTCGGAAGCATCACACTCCACACGATACTCCAATTCGTCATCCGGGTATGCCAGTACTGGTGCCGAAATGAAAGTGCCCTTGATTCTATTGAAAGCATCCTGTTGGCTTTTGCCCCAAGTCCAGGGTTGATCCTTTTTAGTCAGCTCATGCAGTGGTGCTGCCATCGAACTGTATTCTTTAATAAATCTCCTATAATAGTTGGCCAGCCCTAGGAAACTTCTAACTCCTTTCACATTGACCAGGGGCTGCCACTCTGTAACACCCTGGACTTTCTTCATGTCCATCAATATACCTTGGGTTGATACAATCATCCCTAACATCTCCACGGATGTTTGTTCGAAGAAGCACTTTTCTGGCTTTACAAATAGGTCATGTTTTCATAAGTATGCTAGCACTTCCTGAACTATTTTTCTGTGTTCCCATATGTCTCCTGTTTTCATAAAGATCATGAGATCATCAATGTATACTATAACTGCATCAGGCATATTGGCAAAGATCTCATTCATCATCTGTTGAAACGTAGCAGGCAAATTGCACTGCCCAAAGAACATTACTAATGGTTCAAATGCGCCTCTATGGCAAATGAATGCCCCTTTCCACTCATCTTCTTCTTTGATGTATACATTATTGTATCCCCATCGCAGATCCATCTTCGTGAATAACTTAGCCCCTTTTAGCTTATCTATAAGCTGTGAGATTAATGGTAAGGGATAATTGTTTTTCCCATCCTTCTTGGGGATAAAGAACACCAGCAAAGTTTGTGGGGACTTTGAGCGATGAATATATCCCTTGTTTAGTTGCTCTTCTATAAGTGCCGAGACCTCCTCTTGTTCCTGAACAGAGGTGGAAATGATCCTACCCTTCTTTGGCACAAAGTCTGGTTTAAGATTGATTGCGTGATCCCATGGTTTACGCTCTGGCATCCTTTCGCTAGCCTTCTTTGAGAAGACATCGAGATAGTTGTGGCACCATTTAGGTACCAACTTAAAAGCCTCCTCAGGCTCCAGGGGTTTCTCCGCCAGGTCTATCTCATCTGGTTTCATGATTTTCTGGATAAGGTATCCATTTTCTGACTCGTTGTTCCAGTGTGCCTGTAGTACTTGGCACTCTTTGGGGCATCAGTTCAACTGAACTCTGCTGCTTTCCCAATCAATCATGGGGTTGTGGTGGACCAACCAGTTGTGTCCCAGAATCATCTGATTCTTTTCTAGATTCGTCATGTCTACCACCATCCTTTCCATGTGGTCTTTGTACCTGACAGTGACATCTGCTTCATAGTGAATATGGCCTGCAGCATTTTTCGATCCATCTACATTGTAGACAAGAATTTCTCGGCTCTTTCTCCTGAGCTGGATGTTATTTTTGTTGGCCCATTTCAGGTCCATGAACATGCCATTGGCTCCACTGTCCAAGAGGGCACATGCTTCTCTCTTTTTGTCTTTTTGTTTTATTTCTATTTTTAGTGTGAGTTCCTTGTCAGGGTTGAGAGTCCTAACTCAGTGATTCTCTGGGCCAGAATCCTCACTTTCTTTGGTACGCATGGAATCAAGCACCACTTCCCGGTGGTCACACTCTTCTGAGAACGCCGTGTTGGTTATTGATTCAGATGGGCTACCACAATGCGAATCTTCTAACGTATTCCAATCTATGAAATTGTCCGGTACGTATGAGCTATCAACAGCCATTCTAGCTAACTGTTGCATATCGTAAACAGGTTCTTTATTTTTTTCTTTTTCTTCTATCATAATGCTACATATTATTGGTTTTTTATCTACTACTTTGAAATCCAAAACAGAAACAGAAGAAGAAAACAGGCTAGCACTATCTTGGCGTTGAGCCCTCAAATCAGAAGCGAAACTACTATCTTTACCTAATCTACTATTTTTGTTGTTTTCTGTATGTAAACTACTGCCCAGTGAGTCTATGTTTAATCTTTTCCCTGACTTATCGCCGCTTTCATGATCTGAGCTATCCGAGCATCAAGATCTTCTTCCTCCTTTTTCTTTCCTTTGTTTGTTTCTGCAGTTGTCTCCGTGGCGTTGATCCTTTTGGACATTTGGCATGGTGCCTGCCATTGACAAACTTGCATTTGTCAGATTGATTTTTCTTAGGAGATCG
This sequence comes from Rossbeevera mucosa, assembly GCA_038090415.1. Classification (NCBI taxonomy): domain Eukaryota; kingdom Fungi; phylum Basidiomycota; class Agaricomycetes; order Boletales; family Boletaceae; genus Rossbeevera; species Rossbeevera mucosa. Next base: position 5,830 of record JBBPMR010000959.1, on the reverse strand, counting down.
ACACTCCCTTACTTGGTGACCCTTTTTGCCACAGTTATAACATCTGGCAGGGCCTTTGCCAGATTCAGTGGTGATGCTGTCAATATCCATAGCATCAGAATCCCTTTCCCTTTTTGAACTCCAAGGGGTGGGAACCTTCATTCGAGTCTTGAAGGACTTGATCGACTCAGCATACTGCTGAATGACAGTGACATAGGCAGGTACCATCTTCTGCCTTGCTTTGTCCAAAAATATAGGCTTCATTACTTCTGCCTTTATTTGTTGCTTGAGGAGAGCAATCCCCATGGCATCCCCACACATGGCTTGATCATAATTTGTGATCCACCAGGTTAAGAAGGTTTGGATACATTCCTTGTACCCTTGTTTCATTGGCATTAACCGTCTCACAGCTAAGTCCTTCTTGTTTCCCATGGTAAAATGTTGTCGAAGATGTGCTTCGATCTTGCCTATAGTGGGCCATGTGTAGCCCTCACTTTTCATTTTCTTTAGCTCATTGTGGGCCCACGCTCCCGCCCCATTTTCATCTTTTTCCTTTGTTGATCCTATTCGGACCAATATGGCATAGGTTCTATGTTCATCTTTCGGGTATGCCTCCTGATTCATCTTGAGGTAGACCTCCATCTTGGTCCACCACTCCTCAAATTGTCCATATGACCCATTAAAGTTTTCAGGGTCAGGAACGATGGTGACCTTTTTATTAACCATGGTCGAGATGGTTCCTTTAGCAATGTCCTGGGATGCCTTCTCTGCTCGGGTCCTCGCGATGTCTTCAGAGTCTTCTGGTCTTTCAAGGCGCTCCTTGATCATCCTGTTCTCCACTGTAACGTCGTTTATTTTTGCATTCAGCTCTTGCACAAGCTGCAGAAGTTCAGCAATGGTTGCCATCTTCGAGGGGGTCAGTGAATGGGTCGCAGGGGGGAGAGTTTACTAGGAATGTGACTTGGGCTTTATACCTGTGTTTTTTGTATGTTTCTTTGATAGAAGGTCCCTCTCCTATTAATGATTTCAAAAATTGCATTCGCAACCACCTAGGCCACGTATCTAGTTTTTCGATATTGCTGATTGGAACTCTTTCTGGTTCTACTGGTAACCAAGTTGTCTTTGGGAGAATATATTATTCTGGTTTGGTGCTAAAGTTAATACACATGAATTCTACTATATCTCCTTGGAAATCCAGTTTGCTTTCTTTGTTCGGTGATACTCACTAAGAGACCAACGACAAACACTTCACTTGGATGATACTCACGAAGAGACCAACCACCAAATGGATATATCTAAAAAACAAATTCTACTATGCGAGTCGAGAGAGTTGAATGGAACCGGAATGCCTGGCTACGGCACAGATTTAGCTCTGTAAGGCTATGAGTCTTATGGAAGAAGCTCGTTATTCTGCTGAGCTTGATATCGGGTCTCAGTTCCACAGTAGCCTCTCGTCCTACTGACCTGCGTGTAGTGCGCTATCAAGGGTCCTAATGGTCCCAGCAACTTTATTCTTATTTACATGAAAAGGGAATATGTACCAAATAAATCCAATACCACCAATTCAATCATGGTGAACGACTGTATATACAGCAGTGGGGAGCTGGTTGCTTTCCAGCGAGGGTAACCTGCTCAAGGGTTTCCTTTTAACCTCTGGTAGTATGAGGGGTTCCCCTTAACTCTGGGGTCCGAGTGTACACAGCAGGTAGAAAGTACTAGTCTTGTTCTAATGAAGGCAACCTTTGACAGAATGTCTAGGTGCTGCACTCAAACTCAACTTAGAGAAGAAAAGGTGTTGGCAAAGGGAATTCAACGAGAACAAGACTGGCTTGTTCTGTTGCTGCATTCAAGTATATATACTACCATACATGCTGTGTCCATAAGGACAAAGGCTATACTACATGCTACTACAATGAGGCAAGGCTATGCGGAATGGAAGAGAAGCATGCCTTGCTGCAAACAGGTGTTAGTCTAGATCATGATGTCATAGTGACATCATATTATGTAATGCTGTGAGATAAGATAAGAAATAAAGGACTGAGTGCTGGTACTACCTTTAGGGTGCTCCGGACTTTGTACAAAATGAACAAAAAGAAATAGGTGCTATAGGCGCTAAAGGGAAGAAGTAACTAGTGACGATTAATTTTTGCAACACTTAGCCTAGAGGATATAGTCTTTAGGATCACTGAAGTCCATATATGAGTGAAGGCGATCCTGGGCATTAGAAGTGATGGTTGTATGGAGAGGAGGTTTAAATGGAGTAGCAGATGGGGGTTGGAAGCAGGAGTCATGGTGATGAAAGTCAGCCACATAGGTGGAGTACAAGTCTTTTGATTGGTCACAAGACTCATTGATGGTCAAAGTCTGGGTCTTCCAATCGATGTCAGGATTGGTCAAGCGAAGCCAGGGAAGGCCAAGGATGAGATTTTCCTTGCCACAGGACATGACATAGAAGAGGACCTTTTGAGAGATTCCTTCGATGTTGATGTAGAGGGTACAAGAGTGACAGATTTCACCATTCTTGTTCGAGGATTGGTTAATGTTTCGGACCAGGATGGGGGTATCAAGGGTTTCAGTGGGGAGGCAGTGTTTTCATACAAACTGCCAGTTGATGCAGGAGATGTCTGCCCCGCTATCAACAAGGGTGCGGGTGTCAACGACTTTTATTGTGTGCGAGGGTACCACAAGCTGCAAGGGAATGCACATAGATTTGGCAGATTGAGATACAATTACAGGGGCACACGTAGCTCTAGGAGATCCTTGCGTTGAACGAGGTCTCCATTTCAAAAATCCCACTTGGTAGTGGTGGAAAAGTGAACTCTTCCTACTGTGTCTTCATTGTTGTCATCTTCTACCTCCTTGAGTTTAGAGAGATCTTCTTCAATGCGTTGGACCTTCTTCTTGGAAAGTTGAGATGTGAAGTTAGGGCAAGTGTTAGAGATGTGTCTGGGTTTACGGCAGCGGAAGCAGAGATTCTTCTTCATGCAACGCTTTCGTTCTTCTGGGGTAAGCTTCCCAACTTTAACAGCATTGACATCCATGGCATTGGGGTCTTGAGCAGGGGTAGAGGATGACTGTGAGAAAGAGGTGGTGTTGCAGAAGGGGTTGTGGGAGCGGAAGATGACAAGGTTGGCGGTATCCCATTGGGCTTGATACTAGGTAGTGCATTGGTACCATTCGTCAATGGTCTTGGGTACCATATCCATAGAGTAGATGTGGCAAGTGAGTGTAGGAGGAATCCCAGCTCTGAAGTAGGAGATGAGGATATTGGGGTCCACAATCTCAGCTTGGGCAACATTGTTGCAGAACATGGCGATGTACTTGGTAAGGGAAGGTTCATAAGATCCTTCTTTCTTCTTCTGTGTCATCTGTTTGGTGGTCAGCCAAGCAATGGGATTGTTGATGGAGTCATGGTGTTTGAAGGCAGCCTTGAAGAGCTTAATAAAGTCTTTTAAGGTTCCCATCTTGATATCCCCATCATCATCAATGGAGTTCTGGCAGAAGGTTTGGACCCAGGTAGAGGCGGACTCTTTGGTCATGAACGAGAGGGCGAACATGATTTTCTTCGCGTTGGAGCTGTATACTTCATTGTTAACCTCAAGATAGAAGTTAACCAAAGTAAGCCAGGGCATAGATTTGGAATAAGAGCCATTGAAGTGCTTGGGGGATGCAATGCGAAGCTTGGTTGGTTTGGACATGGGGGGCAGTTGGATGAGAGTGGAAGAAGTGTTATAAAACCCTCAAAACCATCGTTATTGTCTTAAGCACTCGCGTAAATGCCCGCTATTGAACCATTGAATTGTCATCTGTCTTTTAGGCTTTGACCCTTAGACGCCCACCATAGACACTCGCTTAATCGCCCGTCATAGCATTGTCATAGACACCCGCTCTTTAGCACTTGCAATAGCCGCTTGCACATTATCCCATAGTCATGTGATTGCATAGCATTGGTCATTGGTTCTAGATCATTACATTATACCTCATGGTAACAGCATGGATAGTGCATTGCATAGGCATGGTATCCTCATGGTACAGATAACACCTCAAGGTGTATAGCCTTATGCATGGAAAAGGCATGTTTGCCTCATGGATCACCTCATGGTGCATAGCATAGCATAGCAATAGATAGTAACAGTCTCCATTGACGTCATAGATAGCGATAGGCACAACTTGGTCTGTGCACACTCACCGATAGTATATATAGTAGATAGTTAGTGGGTTTAGTTCCCCATTCTGTTCTTGTCGAATTACACATAGACAGTCTCCTCGAATCCTAGTCTTTATCTTTTTCTTGGTTCTTGCTTCAAGTGTGGCAGTCGGCGCTGTATAGTGTCTAGGCTTGCTCAACAAGAAGGAGGAGTGGGGTTAGGGGGTAGTGAGAGAGCTGTTTGCAGGTGGAGGGACAGGAACAACATTTGATCCTCGTCTTCGGGAGAAGGGATGAGAATGTCAGGCTCCAAAGGGTCTTCTCCAAGGCTGGAGTGGGCAGAGGGTTCCGGCGAGGTTTTGACAGGGTATGGGGCAGAGGGTTGTCACCTTAAGCGATGGAGATCAGGGTTACGAGGTGGTCGAGAAATGGTGGCAGTTCACAGTGATGGTGACCATTAGAGGAAAGCTAGATCTTTTGTTATGCTTGGTCTGGATAGGAACAAGTGTAGCCTCTGTGAAACAAGGAGCAAGGATATCAGAGAGATCAAAAGTCTTAATGATAGACGAGGGTCGAGTGTTACGTTTCATTGTTTCTGCTCTTTTTCTTTCGCTTGTTCTCACTACAGACTACCAAGTCTCTGCGTTCAAACCACGCTTAGGCCTTTCTTTTCTTCTATGATGATATAATACCCTTAACCCATCTACCTTAGTCATCATGACTCATTCTGACTCATCGATGCTGCGCATTACTCATCTTATTTGTAACCATTACTCATCCGCAGTATTCTGACTCATCTTCACACTGCAGATTACTGTTACGATTTATCGATTCTTTTCTTTTTCTTTCCATGTTCTTGCTTGTTTTCACTACGGACTACCAAGCCCTGCGTTCAAACCACGCATCGGCCATTTCTTTCTTCTATGATGACATAATACCCTCAAACCATCCACCTTAGTCATCATTTCCCACCCCACTCATCTTCTTTAGTCATCTTGACTCATTGATGCTGCGCATTACTCATTGATGCTGCGCATTACTCACTATGACTCATGATGACATCCTCCTCAGTCATCCTGACTCATCTTGCTGCGCATCATGACTCATCTTGCTGCGCATCATGACTCATCTTGCTGCGCACTATGACTCATCCTCATTTCTCTGTACTATATAAACCCTTCCATACCGTCCATATTCCCCAAGCTAGATCTCCTTTGTATCTCTCTACTCTCGTCAATCTAGCCACCTTGATCCTTCCCTTCGTTGGGTGAACTCTCTGCGTGTCTTCGTCCTACACTTGACTGGACGATAGACTTGTGACACTTCACTTGATTGTGCCACAGTCGTCTCTACAATCGATAGAACGACCCCTGCGACCGCTATCCCTATGCGGTACCTTCTGATCTTCACTCACCTTCGTCAGACAAAGGCTACGCTCGTCCCTACCCGGGCCAAGCGTAACAAAAGATCTAGCTTCCCTCCAACGGTCACCATTGCCGTGAACCGCCCACCATTTCTCGACCCCCGCGTAACCCTGACCCCCGTCGCTTAAGGCAACAAGCTTCTGCCCCTTACCCCGTCAAAACTTCACCCGAACCATCCGTCCACTCCAGCCTCGAAGAAAACCCTTCGGAGCCTGACATCCTCATCCCTTCCCCCGAAGACGAGGATCAAACGCTGTCCCTTTCCCTCCACTTACGAACC
>JBBPMR010000957.1:0-13095 GCA_038090415.1 Rossbeevera mucosa | reverse complement strand
GGATGTTGAGGGTGATGAGGAAGCTTTTGAAGATGGTTGGGATGGCATCATACTGTAGTTAGTTTACATATTTTCATTGACGAAATATGAGGTACCCATGGGTGTGACCCATGGTGGGTCATACCCCAGGTCTGATTCTGCTGACCCGTGACCATACCCGTACCCCACAGCACGGGGTGTGGGTATGTCCTGGGTCTGATTCTGCTGACCTGTGACCATACCTGTACCCCACAGCACGGGTGTGGGTATATCCCGGGTATGGGTACGGGTATGACCACCATACCCGGGGGTTTACCCATGCAGTTGCCTAAGAAGCAGTAAGAAGCTGTGGATGACTAAGTATTACACAAAAGCGGTGATAGAGCACGCCACGTATCGATTCGTGTTGTCAGACAACAAAGAGGAGGAAAGATCGAGCATTTTGGTACGTGGCACTCCAATGAGCGGATGAATCACAATTTTATCCGGAAAGTATTCGTACGGCGTACGATGACGTATTTTGTGTGTAATTAGTAATTAGATGTAAAGGTGACCACATCAGTCAAACTTGCATGTGGTTGATAACAGGACCTTTCGACTCTACGACTGGAGATGTCACCACCACAAGTAAGTCTGGTAAAAGATTACCATCTACACACTCATGTTAATGATTTGGTTGCAGAGACAAAGCTACTCAAGACCGGTCGCAAGATATCGCTCGGTCGAAAAGACAAGCAGCTCGTCGTGAACAACAAAAAGATATCCCGCGACCACTGCGAGTTCACCGTCGGCCCTTGTTCAGAGGACAATGTGGTGCGTGCTCAAAAGTGGCGTCTGACACCGTTTGCCATGTGCTCCCCAGTCAGACCCGTTATTTGTCCCGACGCTGGAGATATACAACGCCAAGGAGAAGCCCATCTCGATTGACCGCGACGGTCTGCCCGTCATAGTGAACCCGTCGTCTTCGAACGAGCTCAAGTCGGGCGACAAGGTCAACATCGTGGTGGGGATAACACTCCAGTGCGTCTTTCGTTTCCCTGGGGAGTCTCTCTAATGTGAACGGTAGAGTCGAATGGCGAACCATCGCATGCTTTCATCCGCCTGCACGGTCCATGCTATCCATATCAAACAAAGACTGTGCAGCGTTAGGTGCGCGTTCTGTTCCTTGTCACTTCGGGTGTTCATGCTGCCTTCAGGCATCAGTCTGCTGACCTCTCCCAGCCCCCATGCAACTCACCATCTCACTCCCAAGTATGAACTCACCGTCCCGTTGGTGACATCACTGCTCTCGGCCGCTCAGCTCGTGAAAGCAGAATGGCTTCAGGAACTTGTCCGTTCAGGAACCAGCTCCGACGACAGTCACCCCCTCCAACTAGCACCCTTGGAACTGGCGTTCGCCCCGCCGCTGGAAAGCAGATATAGACCTGTCTTCTCTCCCTCGCTGACGCCGTCGCTCAAGCAGTTCAAATTTTGGGAGCCCAACGAGGAGCGGCCTCATTTCCTCAAGGGGTATCGATTGGTCGTGTTGAGCGACGCGGAGGGACAGACAGACCACGAGACAAGGGATTTGGTCGTTCGTGGCGATGGGGAATATGAATGTTTCCCTCTGACTAATGGGGAAGCAAAGTGGAGGCAGATGTTGGCCAAGGGGAAGCGGAAAGTGGATGAAGCTGGTTTGAAAGTCGTCATAATTGCCCGCCAGAACGTCGTGCAGGCCGTCGTCGGTGTAGACAAGTGGCGGCAAATGACTGCCGAGGCACAGAGGTGATTGCGTCATTCTCTTTCCTCGCGGCTAGTTTGCTCATTCGTTTCATAAGTCTCTCATTGCCGCTTATCAGTGTAGAGGCGCTGATGAGTGCCGTGATCAATACTGACCCTTCACTCATTAATGGAGGGTCGTCGGTTGTTGGTGGGTTGTACTTTATGTCTTGTTGGTGTAATTGTGACGACTATTGGAATAGATGACGCTTTAGCCGAGAACGAATCCCTTCTCCCGGACTTCGTTCCGAACACACACCCGGACGAACCGTCGTTGCCTCTTACATCAGAGAAAGCGCCCGTGAAGAGCGACAATGTTCGTTGCAAGTCACCCTCGCCGTCGCCTCCGCCCATGATCCTTGGCTTGCATGCTCCTCCCCCTCCCAGTAAAGTACGGATATATATTGTCTCTTGGCCTGTCTGACCTCTTTCAGAACCTTATTCGTCGTACCAAGCCCTCGTCGAAGACCACCCGGACAGAAGGACCTGTTGCATCTGATTCCAAGGATGAGACCCAAGCGGAGCACGTTGCTTTCTCTCTTCCTCCGGTGGGTCTTGTTCACGTTCATCAAGACTAGGCCCGTTTTAAACGTGACGTTAGCCCTCTCTGATGACCCGGGCCGCCAGGCTGAAACGACGATCGCCTGCTCCATCAGGGCCAGTTGGCGAGTCCGTTTTGGACGTCGAGCAGGGCCAAGAACCACCATTGAAGAAGTTTAAAGCGCTTTTCGATGCTGCGGATCCGGAGAAAATGGACGTTGACCCGAGTACCCTCCAGGACACACCGATGGGCGAGACTCAAGCGGGAGAGAGTCTGACCCAAAGCGGCTCTCGGCCGCGACGTGTCACACCACGAGCGCTCGAGGTCGTGGCCGAGGAAGAGGAGGAAAGTGTTCCTTCACGAGCACAGACCACCGCGCCTGCATTGCCTCGTCCTAGTCGAACGTCACCTTCGTTACAGGGGCCACGCCTGAATGCTACCCAGGATCCTGGTGCGACTGGCAAACCACGGTCGAAGCAAACACAATCTAAACCGGCACCGAACCCCGAGACGGACACTGACCAGGCGTTCCTAACGGCTCTTGCGTCACGAAAAGGCAAGAAGAAGACAGGCGAGGACGGGTTTGATCGCGAATTCGACAAGCTTCGTATCTCGAAACCAGACATCCGACGCGAGGAAGAAGAAAAGGCCTGGGAAGTTCTCGGAGACTTTGATATGGACACCGGGAACCTGCGAGGGAACTTTATGGTGGTGATGGAGTTGGAGGTCTTTCGCCGGGATTCGACCGAGCGCCGGGATCGGAACGCGACGCGGAGCTATGATGGTCGAGAGAACCACAAGAAGTTTAAAAAGGTGTGGGATCCCGTTTGGTGCTTGGTCGCCGTGAGTTGAATTGAATTCTTTTTAGACGATCAACGGTTCGTCGCGTGCAGCACCGATCGAGTTGGTCGGTACGGCTGAACATGATTATGGAGTGGGTGCAGGTACGTTTTGCAAGGCTTTTCCTCGATCCGATGTTTTCGTTTCATCGTGCGATAGGTTACTGGAAGGACAACGCCACTCTGGATACCTGCGGGACTCAAGGGCCTTCGCAAACGCTAGGGGCGACGCAGAAACAGCGCGCTCCGATCGTTCTGGAATCGGATGGCGCAGAGAGCGACGTTCCGGTAGCGAAAGCGACCGAGAAGAAGACGACGACTCGGAAAGCCCAGCAAACTAATACCACTAAACGGAGGCTCTTCTTGGAGTCAGACGAGGAGGCGATCGTGGACTCTGAAGAGGCTGTTGGGAGAGGAGCAGGCCGCACCGAGAAAATGGACGCAGCACCCAAGACGAATAAACGACGACGGATCATTGCAGATGATGACTCGGACGATGGCGTAGCGTTCAAAGGGTTTGCCAAGAAAAAACGGGTACGGTAAGGATGATGGGTAAATCTATTACATGAATGTTCTACGTCCCCTTAGTACCTATGGAATGTCTGAAGCTAATTTGTCGTGGATGGAAAAGCTCAATAGGCGTTGTGTTTTTGCGGCGACCCGACCGCCGGTTTGTCTAGGCAAGTGTGAGTGAGGTTCGTGGAACGTTGTGTGTAAAGCGCGTACCGTTGTTCTTGACAAACAAAGCTCTCGGGAGCACCCTCCCAATCGTCGAGTATGTTTTCGGTCGTGTTGCCCTGGGGCCCGTCGTCGTCGGGCGCACCGAAAAGGTCCAACGCTAATCGAGCGTGGCTTACGCCCGCGTAGGTGGTCACGCACCGTGGATTGATGAGGATGCGAGCTGGGGTATACGCCGAGTTTGGTACAGATAATTTAGAAGCCGGCAGATCCTCCAGGGAGAGCTCCGAGTCTTCTGGCATGGCGTCAAAGTCAGATCCGGCGTTGGCATCGGGATCGTCGGGCGATTCGGGAAGGCGGCGAGGGCGATGACGATGGGGCATCTTCTCGTGTGCTGGTCGGAAATCAGGGTCGGAGGCTTCGTCGTCGTCTTGAACGCCCTCTCGCGCCTTGCTGACCCAGAGATCCCTGCAGAACCAGGCCTGGCTGCTGTCGAGACAGGGTGCGTCCGCGGGGCGGTGGGGCGGGGTATCGTCGGAGGAGGAGTTGTGGAAGTCGAGGCCGAAGCGGTAGGCTAGGCCTTTGTAGTAGGACTGAGCGGGGTCGACGATGTGGGTGCCGGCCTCGCAGCAAAAGACTTGGAAGGGAAGGTGTCGAATGTAGCGGGCTGCGCCGTTCTTGTCACGAGGAGGGACGGCGTCGGGTTTGGACGAGGACTTGGATTGACGGAACTGGTCACCGCTGATATCGCGCGTGCGCCACCTGAGAGGGAGAGGGTGGTCGGTGCTTTCGCGAGGGGGGGACGGGGATGCTTACCTGTCGGAGAAGATGAACTGGCCACCGGACTCGGCCCAGTCCATGCCACAGACCATGGCGACTTCGCTTGCGATGCTGACTCTGAGCGTTTCGAGGATGTCGTTTGGGCAAGTGAAGCCTTTGAGCCAGATGACGCGGAAGAAGGATATTTGGCGCTTTTCGCGTAGCTCTAGGAGGGGCTCGAGGGCGAGGTTTCGCATGTAGGCCTCCTCTGCGGGGTAGTATGCGAGCGCAGGATCGTCTGTCATGGACGGCACGCGACGTATCCTGAACGGGACGCCGAGAAGGGTCAAGACGGCTTCGCAGAGATCGGTGAGGGTGGGCGTGGAGTCGGTGGAGCCGTAGTCGAGCATGGAGACGAAGAGGTTGGAGGTGCCGAGACGTTTTGCTAGCTGGACGATGACTGCGAGCTGGTCGACGAGAAAGTGGTCTGCGGAGTGCATGGCGAGGGCGATGTAGTAGAGCCTGTCGTCTTTTGCGAGGTCGTCGTAGGTGTCGTCGTCGATGTTCTTGTTCTGTCCGAACGGGCGTATCAAAGTCGGGCAGGAAGCGGCGACCCAGCCGTTGAGCGAGAGGAGCCCTTCGACGGCGCTGATGACGCTCTGTGTGTCGACATGGCGGGTCTCCTGCGACGTGATGCTGAGCCGGGTGTCAAAGTCATCCGCAAAAAAAAAGAAAAGAAGGACTGACAAGGGCACCTGGAACTGGTCCCAGAAGTCGTTGGCACCGGCGGATATGAGATGGTCGAGCATGTCGGGTCTGTCGTCCCTGCCCATCCTGTGCTGCAGAGATTTGTGTTTCTGGACATTGAGCAGTTTCCTGAGCCCGGTGACGCGCTCGATGACGTTGTATCCCTGGTACTCCGAGATGGACGAGGGCGTCGTCTCGGACGACGAGAAGAAATAGAAGACACCAGCGAGGAATAGAATGAGGACGGAGAGTCTCGTCAAAATGTTCCTCCTCGCCATAACTCAAGCTGGGTGACTCCGCTTTTCTAATCAGAACCACGACGATGACCACCACCGACGCAGTCCCCATCGAGACCGCGCACGAAGACATGATCGTATGTATCGAAATTTCTTTTATTTCCTTCTCATTCGCTCTCTAGCACGACGCCCAGCTCGACTACTACGGTAAACGACTCGCCACGTGTTCGTCAGACCGTACCGTCAAGGTCTTCAGCGTCCTCGACGGCGAACCATCCAAGTCGGGTGGTCAGACACTCAAGGGGTCTCTCTCTTCGATATCTTTTTGGCGAGACTGCTGACCGTTTGCTAGACACACCGGTCCCGTCTGGCAAGTCGCGTGGGCTCACCCCAAGTTCGGCAACATACTCGCATCGTGTTCGTACGACGGCCAGGTCCTCATCTGGAGAGAACAAATGGGATCCTGGACGAAAATCAAAGAGCACTCGCTCCACACCGCGTCAGGTACTTGGCTTACTCTTCGTGCACGCGCCCGATCTGACCATTTGCAGTCAACTCTATCTCTTGGGCCCCTCACGAGCTAGGCGCCATCCTTGCATGCGCTTCTTCAGATGGAAAACTATCTGTGCTCACGTTCAAAGGTTCGCAATACGACGTCACCTTTTTTTTGTTTGCTTATAGCCTGTTTCAGATGACGGGCAGTGGGTCGCAGATATCTTCAATGGCCATGCCATCGGGTGCAATGCTGTCTCATGGGCACCTGCCACCCATCCTGGCTCGCTTATACACCCCCATCAACCCGGAGTTCCAGCCCCTCCGGCTCCTTTCAAACGTTTCGCCAGCGCCGGCTGCGACAACCTCGTCAAGCTATGGTCCTACCGAGAGGACACTCAGACATGGGTCGAAGAGGAGACGCTCGAAGGGCACGGTGACTGGGTTCGCGATGTTGCATGGGCCCCGAATATCGGTTTGCCCAGGAGTTATATAGCCACGGCATCGCAGGTATGTACTTGTCTTTTCTCTGAGTGCGATTTTTGACGATCATCGCAGGACAAGTCCGTTCTCATCTGGACAAAAGACACGCCGAACGCACCATGGGTCAAAACGCCCCTCGACCCGTCCCTCACTTCTTCTCAGGACGCACCGACAACGCCGGGCAAGTTCCCCGACGTCGTGTGGCGTGTGTCGTGGAGTCTCGCAGGAAATATTCTTGCGGTGAGCTGTGGAGACGGAAAGGTGACGCTCTGGAAGGAAAACCTGAAGGGCTCTTGGGAGTGTGTGAGTGACGTGAATAGCTGAAGTAGATAGTTATTGGTCACCTGACCGAGTCATGTCGATGTATCCATATCGATCTCTTTCTGTCATCTCCCGCCGTCTTCTATCTTCAAGAATGGACCCGACACAGTCCAAAAATGCTGCAAAGAAGGAGGCAAAAAGAATCGAAAAAGAGGCAAAGCTTGCTGCCAAACAGCTCAAGACCGCAGTCGTCTCCACCGAGAAACAGGCAAAGGGCGAAAAAGATAAAAAATCAGACGAGCCAGCCTTCGTGAACACGACACCAAAGGGCGACAAGAAAGGTTCGTCCCCATCGCACTCCTTCGTGTGCGTGCTCACCGCGCCCCCACCCAGACATGTCCCAGCCGATGGCTGCCGGATACAATCCCCAGGCCGTCGAAGCTGCCTGGTACGACTGGTGGGAAGCACAGGGCTTCTTCAAACCCCACACCGCCCCCGATGGCTCCCCCAATCCGGAGGGCACCTTCGTTATCCCGTTTCCCCCGCCCAACGTCACCGGCAGTCTGCACATCGGTCATGCCCTCACCGTCGCCATCCAGGACGGCCTGATACGCTGGTGAGAGTCCCTCACTTCCGTTCCTCAGGCGTCATGCTCACGGACGAGTCGACTTGAGGAATCGCATGTTGGGAAAGACAACTTTGTTCGTTCCCGGGTTCGATCACGCGGGCATATCAACACAGTCGGTTGTGGAGCGTCGGTTGTTCAAACAGGAGGGCAAGACACGTCACGATCTCGGCAGACAGGCGTTTTTGGACAAGGTCATGGAATGGAAAAACGAGCAAGTGTTTTCGTTTCGTCGTGAACCGATGCTCAAATATCTTCCAGCTACCAGTCGCGCATCACGAATCAGCTTCGACGTCTCGGAGGAAGCTTTGATTGGGATCGCGTAGCGTTCACGATGAACCCTGTAAGTGGGCGGTTGTTACCGCTGCCAGTCTTATTTGCATTCTAGGCGCTCTCAAAAGCTGTCATCGAAAACTTTTGTCGGTTGCACGAGGGGGGGATATTATATCGCGACAATCGCTTGGTCAACTGGTGTGTGAGGCTGAATACCACGCTATCCAACTTGGAGGTGCGCCATTCGCGAAGGTGATCCCTTTGTTTTCGCTCACAAAAACGTTTTTCTAGGTGGATCAGAAACAACTAGAGGGTAGGACTCTGCTCAACGTCCCAGGCTATGACCAAAAGGAGAGGTTTGAATTTGGCGTCATCACGTCGTTTGCATACCCTATCGAGGACTCTGGTGCGTCGTTGGCTCCATAGTGGGTTTTTCGTTCTCAGTCGTGTTGTAGATGAAGTGATTATTGTCGCAACCACACGTCCGGAGACCATGTTGGGCGATTCCGCTATTGCCGTGCATCCACAGGATCCTCGTTACCATGTGTGGTCCATCCCCGTTCTTAATCGCGTCATGTCTCACTCTTCCGTTCCTAGCATCTCCATGGCAAGTTTGCAAGGCATCCGTTCGTAGACAGGCGCTTGCCAATCTTGGCAGATGAGATGGTCGACAAGGAATTCGGAACGGGTGCGGTAAAGATCACGCCTGCGCACGACCCCAACGATTACGAAGTCGGAAAGCGTCATAACCTGGAGTTTATCAGCATTTTGAACGACGATGGAACACTGAACGCGAATGCGGGGGAGAAGTTCGCTGTGAGCGCGTGCATTGCATCCACCAGTGCGATGCTGATGTGTATTTGACAGGGCATGAAGCGATTCCACGCTAGGAGAGAGGTCGTCAAGGCGCTCACGGACGCTGGGCTGTTCATCGAGACAAAAGATAACCCGATGCAGATACCCATTTGCAGGTGGGTTGGCTTTGAGGTTGTGGGCATGCGCGCTCACCGTGTCGGATACAGTAAATCCGGTGATGTCATAGAACCTGTTTTGAAACCTCAGTGGTGGGTGAAATGCAAGCCGTTGGCGGAGGAAGCGATCAAGGTATCGTTGGATTTACTTTTGAGCGGCATGGTTTTCAATGCCTTTCTTAGCGAACTCGTGCTGGGGAGCTCAAAATTGCCCCAGCTCAATCAGAGGCAGACTGGTACAGGTGGTTAGACAACATCCAAGATTGGTGTATCTCTCGTCAATTGTGGTGGGGCCACCGCTGTCCTGCGTATTTTGTACGCATAGAGGGCGAGGAGAACTAAGTGCGTTTGCAATGGTGCTCGGGCCATGTTTATTGACCAATGCGCCATTTTCAGTCGAACGATGGCAAGAACTGGGTGGTGGGCCGGACACTCGAGGAAGCCACCGAACGTGCCAAGGTTCTGGCAGCTGGCAAGAAGTTTTCCCTAGAGCAAGACGAGGACGTGCTCGATACGTGGTTTTCCTCTGGCTTATGGCCGTTCTCGATCATGGGTTGGCCTGACAAGGCAAGTGATTTTCGTTTGCTGCGCGATGATTCTGATCCGCGGAATTCTGCAGACATCCGATTTCGAGCACTATTACCCTTCAAGTTTGTTAGAGACGGGCTGGGACATTCTGTTCTTTTGGGTCGCCCGCATGGTATTGCTGGGCGTCTATCTCACCGGCAAGGTTCCGTTTGGCGAAGTGCTCTGCCATGCTATGATCCGTGACGCTCACGGACGCAAGATGAGCAAGAGTCTGGGCAACGTGATCGATCCCCTGGACGTCATCCATGGGCTAGCGCTTCAGGACCTACACCAGAAACTGTACGAGGGAAATTTGGACGACAAGGAGATCGCGAAGGCTATCGCGGGGCAGAAGAAGGACTTCCCCAAGGGTATTCCCGAGTGTGGGACGGACGGCCTTCGGTTTGCGTTGTGTGCTTACTCGGGCGGAGGCCGCGATATCAACCTCGAGATTCTTCGCGTGGAAGGATATAGAAAGTTTTGCAACAAGGTTTTCAACGCGACCAAGTTTGCGATGCTCAAGTTTGAATCCGATTTCGTTCCTCTCGACGTGGCCAAGGTAGTTCATCGTGTCCTTTACCCGATCTCGTCACTTACGGAGAACATAGCCCACAGGCGACGAAACTCTCGTCGAACAATGGATTCTTCACAAGCTCAACTTTGCTGCCAGCGAGATCAACAAATACCTGGAAGCGCGGAATTTCATGGCTGCTACGACGGCGGTACATAACTTCTGGCTCTACGAACTGTGTGATGTATACATCGTACGTATACGGCGCGTACGATCAGAGCTCGTCATTCATAAATACTCTTCAGGAGGCAATGAAACCCATGACAGACCCTTCTGCCGATCCCAAGGTGCGCACATCGGCACAGCAGACGCTGCACACCTGCCTCGATTACGGTCTTCGACTCTTACATCCGTTCATGCCATTTGTCACTGAGGAACTGTGGCAACGCCTGCCCAGGCGATCAACGGATGTGGCTTCCATCATGATATCCCGATACCCTATTTTTGTGAGTCATTTCGTTTCGAACCTGGAACCGATCTTATCGCCCGATTCGTCAACAGGACGCGGGATTCCAGTTTGCGAACGCAGACGAAAAATTTGATCTCGTTTTCGCGACTTTGCGGACGGGCCGTTCGCTGGCGGCATCGTATAACGTGCAGTCAAACATACAACGTGCGTCGATACTTTTGCATCGATACTATTGAAAGCTCACAAACATGGTCTAGTGTATATCCAAGTCCAGACTCCTGAGGAGAAGGCATTATTTGAGTCACAAGCATCTACGATCAGCGCTCTAACCAAGGGATGCACGAAGGTGGAGGTCGTCGATGCGTCATCTTCTCGAATACCTACCGGGTGCGGCTCTGCAGTCGTCTCCTCGGCCGTGGTGGTGTATCTCCAGGTACAGGTACGCGTGTATTTTTTTTTTACTCGCCAACTTGGGTTCGTTACTCAACTCGAGTGATCAGGGTCTGGTAGACCTAGCTGCCGAAGTGGCCAAGTGTGACAAGAAGCTCCAGTTGGCGCGTTTGAACCTCGAGAAGCTGTACAAGGTGACGTCGCAGCCGGATTATCAGACGACGGTGCCAGAAGCCGTTCAGCTCGGGAATGAGGAGAAGGTGAGAAAATCACACAACGAATCTAATGTTTTTTTTGGAGCTGATTTTTTCTTGTGTAGCGAAAGATGTTGGAGGTGGAGGTTTCGGCGTTGCGAGAGTCGAGGGAGATGTTTGCCAAGTTGCAATAGTGTTGGGAGGTATCGACTGATCGGTGTATTTAGAAATGGTTGTAATGATAGGCTTATGAATCTATTGTGTATCGGAACGTGGTAGGGCAGGAACAGACTTGTGCTAGAACTATGTATCTACGTCGAGCGAGTGCTTGTGATAGGTCACAGTGTAAGAGCCTTTGGGGTGTACGAGCACTTCCCTGGTAATGATAATCTTTCAGTGCACGGACCAACCGGCCCAAGGATTTTGATTGATGCACGATGTATACAGTGGGAAATAAGATAGCAACGAAGGACAGAAATCAATCGAACAGCCCAAAGCCCTGTACACCGACAACGCGCTGTCAGTCGCGGCACGAGAAGCGCGATGGATTCACAGACCATGTCGTCGTCTGATTCCTCCTTCTCTTCTTTTGCTTCCTCCTTTGCTTCTTCTGCGGCTGCCGCGGGGGCACCGCCGCCGCCAGCTACAGCAGCCGGGGCAGCACCCACCGCGGGTGCACCTCCGCCCGCGCCGACGTTTAGTAGTAGTTCCCGGACGTTCTTTCCTTCCAGGGCCTTGGCGAGGAGCGTCGCCCATATGGGCTCGCAATCGACGTCCGCTGCGTTCGTCAGTGCGGTTATTTTGTCGGACTACACAACAGTTTAGCGGAAGTTTGGGCGAGCGGTGCACACGAGGACGCGTACCGTGATTTCGATGCCGTCGTCCGCGAGGATGAGGGCTGCGTAAGTCGCTGCTAGTTCTACGGTGGCCTGGAAGGAGTGAGTGTCGTCAGCTGGCGGTATACATCCCGAGACCGGTCCAGCCATCCAGCCACAAAGAATACAGCGATCGCTACGAGACGCAGCGTGGACTGACGGTAGCTGTACTGGGCGTGCTACGGTACAAATGAGCTTACCATTGTTTGACTCGGTGTGAGGGGAAGATGGGGACACGATGAAGGGTTGTAGCGTAGCGACACACAGATGAGTGTAGTTCTCCCACGAATACACAGCCACTCTAATCATCAACTAGATGCGCCAATCATTTTATAACCCAGGAAGTATCATGGATACATCGGGAAATAGACAGAACATATCGCACTTCATCTGTAACATGGACGTCGTGCGCACGTTCTTCCAGTGCGACCCAGCTCAGTTCACCGTATCATTGCAGGCAGGGTTACCTCCCCAGGTCTCGTGGGTCGTGACACCGTCTTGGTTGGAGATAACAATGGACTTAGATTTGGGGGGACGTCTGCAGACACTGAGTTCTTAAACGCTAGATTGGGGTCTGACTTCTGTTCGCCAGCGGGCCCCAGTCTCACAATATCCTCTTTCCCGGGTCGCTCCTGGTCAAATTTCTTGATTTCCCTCTTCAGCTCGGACGCCTACATACACCGTGGGCTGGAACAACATCTGGGATTGTGCACGGCTTCTCCCCGGTGCCAACACTGCGATATCGCGTGCGTGATTTGGCGGTTGTTGTGCTCGGATGTGATCTAGTACGCGGTGGAGGCGGAGGGGAAGAACATGAATGCGCTACAGCAAGCTATGTAGACGAAAAAGGGTGCTGTTTTCACATTTCATTCGGCAGCATGGACTAGAAAGCGAAGATCTCGAGCTGATCCTCAAGCTGAAGAGCATCCTTTGGGCGGTCGTGAGTCATGTATTCATGTATTCATATTGGGGATCTTTGATTCGCTGATATGGTCAGGGTAATGTTGGGGCCACAGAAGGCGGTTTGCCGTTCCTCGAGGAGGAAGAGATCATCCCGTCAATTATCGACATTGCTGAGCACTCTCTCATACCTTCTGTACGAGGGTGAGTCGAGCGCGCGCGCGTCCTGACATGGCATTGAATCGAATTTGTCAGAACATGTTTTTTATTTATTCTGGGGTTGATATCGTCGATGACGCAAGGAGCTGAGATACTGGATGACTATAGATGGGAGGCCACTCTATCGCCACTGGGTCTATCCACCGGACTGTGTACCGATGGACTTGGACCGGTTTATTTCGGTATGGATCCTGTGTATAATCAGTGTGCTGTCTCGTAACCTTTTCCGCAGCTCCCTACCTGGGAACCGGTTGAAGCCAAGAACGATGCAGATATTCGCCTACTTCCACCTACCGTCCAGACGGAACTCGAAGTGATCACGGCGATC
>JBBPMR010000956.1:0-13100 GCA_038090415.1 Rossbeevera mucosa | reverse complement strand
TGTGTTCGTTGACATAACGATAGTCTTGGCATGGACGGAGTTTGCCATCCTTTTTCTTAACGAAGAAGAATGGGGAGGCTTGGGGTGAGGGTGAGGGTAAGGGGTGAGGGTGAGGGTGAGGGTGAGGGGACGTGCTGCAGGTGCATTGCTGCTGTGTGAGGGAGGGAGTAGGATGAGGACGTACTCACCTGGTCATAGATCTACCTCATGTAGCGCCCATTTTAGACTTTTTCACATGGTCTGTTGACTCACATGCTTCATTATACTTTGCACACCACTCCCAATATGGTATAAACAATAGGATACAACTGGTACCCATACCCATACCCACTACCCATACCCATACCCACCATCCATACCCATACCCACTGAGTGGGTATGGGTTGATGTATGGGTGTACCAAAGTGAACCCATACCCATACCCATCCATACCCATACCCACAACCCATGTGGGTATGCCATACCCATGCTCATCCCTACATGTAGAACATGTGTATCGTAGTATATATTGAATGCAGCACCAGCCAGACTCCTCAGTCTGTTCTAGTTGATTCCCGACCTAACATAGTCCCTCCCTCGAGTTTGCTTTCTAGTGGGTGACTTAGTGCAATTCCTGTATAGGTTTTGTTGTTGCCAACACTAGGAGAATACTCGAGGAGGGGACAAAGGATATTCGAGGTAGTACTCAAGGAGGTCAAGGTTAGAAATACAAGAGTGATATCCAGTCGCTTATAAGTAAGAGAGAACAATAGAAAGGACCATGATTGGTCAGTAAAAGTGGCACCATAGAATACTATGAAATATAGGAGAAGGTATAGGTAATCCACAGTAAGAAGCAATGAGAAGCTGTGGATGACTACGTGTACATGGAAGCGAAGATAGAAGGTGAATGTGGGTAAAGAGAAGAAAGGAGTAAGCGGATAGAAAAGATGATGACTAGAGCAAGCAAGTAGCGGAGTGGAGGGTAGGTGGTAGTTATCATAGAAGGAAAGGAGAGAGTCCAGGCATGATATGAGCATAGCGACTCAGAGGAACGTAGTGAAGAATGGAAGAGAAGAGGAAAAGAAATAAGGGGTCCCAATGAATCGTAACACCTACCTCACAACCCCTCCTCACCACCTTCATTGCAAGTTGCACAGGAGCATATTCTGAATCAGCCATCTCCAACTACACCATGGGTCTCCGTGGATGGCACCATCTACATGGCATACCCTGGATCATCAACAACAACGAGATAAAGTCCATCACAGAAGGGGCTTCCCATTTGGCTCCTGCCTCATTGACCAGGCAGAAAAGACTACCCTTTGAACACAACACCCTACTGTGTTTCCTCACGTACATGGACACATCAGCCCCTTATGATGCAGCCATCCTTGCATGGTGGAAGGAGGGCGGAAGCATGAGTCATGGGGGTGGGAGTCAGTTACATAGGTGGCATATAAGTCCTTTGATTAATTACTAGACTCATCGATGGTGAGGGTTTAGGATTTCCAGTCGATGGAGGGATTAGTGGCATGAAGCCATGGGAGGCCAAGGATAAGGTTTTCCTTGCCACAGGACATGACAAAGAAGAGGACTTTCTGAGAGACCCCTTCGATGTTGACATAGAGGGTGCAAGAACATCAGATTTCACTGTTCTTGTTCGAGGACTGGTCGACATTTCAAACCAAGATAGGGGTGTCAAGAGTTTCGGTGGGAAGGTGGTGTTTTCATACAAACTGCCAGTCAATGCAGGAGATGTCTGCACCACTGTCAACAAGGGCACGAGTGTCAACGACTTTCATGGTGTGTGAGGGTATGACCAGTTGCAAAGGGATGTGCATAGATTTAGCGGACTGGGATACTATTACAGGTGCACATGTAGCTCTAGGGGATCCTTGCGTCAAATGAGGTCCCCATTTCAAAAATCCCATTTGGTGGCCGCGGAAAAGTGTACTCTTCTAATGGTTTCTTTGTCGTCATCATCCTCTACCTCCTCGAGTTTTGGGAGATTTTCTTCGACACACTGAACCTTCTTCTTTGAAGGTTGTGATGTAGACATGAAATTCGGGCAAGCAGCATTGGTATGTCCAGGTTTCTGACAACGAAAGCAAAGTCCTTTCTCAATGCACCATTTTCATTCTTCTGGGGTAAGCTTCCCAATTTTGATGGTGTCAACGTCCATGGCGTTTGGATCACAGGCAGGGCTCGAGGATGTCTGCGAGAATGAAGTGTTGCGAAGGGGATTGTGGGAGCAGGAGATAACAAGGTTGGTGGTGTCCCACTGGGCTTGGTACTGAGTGGTGTGCTGGTACCATTCGTCAATGGTTTTGGGAATAGTATCCATTGAGTAGATACGGCGGGTGAGGGCAGGGGGAATTCCTGCTCCAAAGTAAGAAATTAGGACTTTAGGGTCTACGATCTCGGCTTGAGCAACATTGTTGTGGAACATGGTGATGTACTTGGTGAGGGAGGGTTCATAGGATCCTCCTTTCTTCTTCTGCATCATCCGCTTGGTGGAAAGTGTTGGCAACGCCAAAACCTATACAGGCAATGACTAGGTTACCACCAAAATACTAGGACTTAGGAAGGACTCTGCTAAGGCGGGAATCAACCAGAACAGACTAAGGAGTCTGGCTGGTACTGGCATTGACTATATACTACAAAACATGTGTCTACCATGAGGCCAGTTTAGGGCCAGTGCTTACTGATGCTATGACGTATCGTGAGACTAACTACTATATATATACTAATGACTCACACGCTCGTGAGGATGGTGGTCTAGAACTATGCAATGAGGTTACCATGCTTTTAACATGCGCTAGCCATGAGGTCTGATATCATAATGGTCTAGACCTGAGTCACGTGATGTGATAAGACAAGATCGGGCGCTTGATTGATAAGATAAGATTGGCGCGCGCTTAGATAAGATAAGATAAGATAAACCGGGCGCTAAAGCTAGGTTTGCAATCGAGGGTTGTAACATTACCCCCCAACTAGGATCGAGATTCCAGATCGATCAGTACTCCGTAGAGCCAGAAGTAAAGTTGATAAGGGGAGTGTTGAAAACACCCTGAAACAAGGCTCAAGACATGTTAAGTCGCCGAGGAGCACTAGGATTTTTCTTGTGGAACAATGCAATAGCATCCTTGCCATGAACGGCAATAGAGGAGGCAGCTTCCCAGGTACGGTCAGAGACATCGTAACCTTTCCAATGAATCAAGTATTGGAAGCCGCAACCAATAGGGCAAGAATCCACAATGTAATCAATTTCAAATTCATCGTGACCTTCATCATCAACGGAAATAGGACCCGGCCGTACAACGGGCTGACCAACAAGAGGTTCAATGTATGGTTTAACGCGTGAGACATTCACGATGTTTCGAGCAGTAATAGACTTGGAGAATAACAATTCCACCGAGTTTGTGTACACATTTGTGACCTGATAAGGTCCAATCCACTTCTCAGTCAATTTTGGAGAGGGTCTATTCGCTATTTTCAAGTGTTCCGAAGACAAGAGTACTAGATCGCCAATTGCATAAGCAGGTGCGTCAGAGCGAGATTTATTGGCCTGCAGTGACATTTTGGCACGAGTATTTTCGAGATTAGCTTTGGCAGACTCCAAATTTGCTTTCATATCAGTCGCGAATGCTTCTGCAGCAGGCGATTTCACTTGTTGAGGTTCTATTCCCATATGCGGAGTGAATGTCTTTGTAAGCTGAAAAGGGGTAAACCCTGTCGATGATGATGTCGTATTGTTAAAATTGAATTGTGCCATTGCTAGCCAATCCATCCATTGGGATTGTTTTTCCGCGGCAAACAGGCGGAGATATTGGTTCAATTCTCTATTGATACGCTCTGTTTGACCATCGGTTTGTGGATGGTATGCAGTAGACATTTTCTTTTCAATTTTCAACAATTTGAGTAGATCTATCATCATTTGTCCAGCGAATTGCAGACCACGATCAGATACAATTGATTCTGGAAGACCATGGTGTTCCCACAAATAATCTTTGTACAATTGAGCAGTTTGAGCTGCTGTAACAGTTTTGTTTGTAGGGATAAAGGCCACTTCTTTAGAAAAGCGATCCACTACAACTAACACACTATCATATCCATGTGATTCCGGGAATCCAGTGACAAAGTCAGCGGAGACATCTTTCCAAGGGCCATCTGCCACAGGCAAGGGTTGTAACTTCCCTGCAGGGGCTTTGTTCGAAGGCTTCATTCGAGCACATCTATCGCAAGATTTACAGTAGGTTTCTATATCCGATTTCATTCCAGGCCACTTGTAGTAGCGCGAAAGAAGCTCTTTAGTTTTATCCAGGCCTTTATGTCCGGCGAGTGGATGATTATGAAATTGCATCATTACTTCCATGTGCAATTCAGTGGGTACCCATATTTTTCCATCGTATTTCCATATTCCATCTTCACGTATTGATCCTTCTGTGGTTTTGTTCTTTTTGTGTGCTATTTTTATCCTATCGAAGAGTTCTATTTCTTGTACACTATGTATTTTGGAACTATCTATCATGACGGTATTTTTATTGTCGTTTTCTATTCCTATGCTATGATCTTCTCACCGAGATAAGGCATCTGCCTTTTCCATTGAGCTTCCTGGTTTGTTTACTAATAAATAATCGAAACGAGAGAGGTATTGAGCCCATCTAGCTTGTCTCTTAGACAGATCTTGTGCTTTCATGAAATACATTAGGTTTTTATGATCTGTCCAGATTTCAAACTGATGTCTGGCTCCTTCTAGGTGATGTCTCCATTGCTCTAAGGATCGGATAATCGCTAACATTTCTTTGTCTGCGATAGGGTAATTCCTTTCCTCTTTAGTCATACTGTGAGACATATATGCAACGGAGTGCCATTTGTCTTCCTTAAGAGTCGACAATACAGCACCAGTAGCGAATTCCGATGCATCACATTCGACACGATAAGGGGTCGTGTCATCTGGATATGCCAGTATGGGCGCAGACGTAAAACTATGTTTTAATTTATCGAAGGATTGTTGTTGTGCGTTTCCCCAGCACCAGGGTTGATCTTTTTTTGTTAAGTCATGCAAGGGACGAGCAATCAAGGAATAATTTTCGATGAAACGTCGATAGAAATTGGCAAGTCCTAGGAAGCTACGCACTCCCTTTACGTTGTGGGGGACAGGCCATGTGGCAATTCCATCTAGTTTGTTTTTAGACATCAAAATTCCTTCTGCCGATACATCCATTCCCAGCATGTCTACTTTTGTCACTTCAAAGAAGCATTTTGACGGTTTCACGAATAAGTCATTCTCACAAAGTCTTCGAAGTACTCTTCGTACTGCTTCGCGATGTTTCTTAATATCCGTGTGCTTCGAGAAGATTAAGAGGTCATCAATATAAATAATGACTATATTGTCCATGTCCGCAAAGATTTTGTTCATCATTTGCTGGAACATGACCGGGCTATTGCACATGCCAAAGAACATTACTGTTGGCTCAAAGGCTCCTAGGTGGCAGACAAAGGCTCCTTTCCATTCGTCGCCTTCTTTGATGCGTACGTTATTGTAACCCCATCGAAGATCCATCTTTGTAAAGAGCTTAGCTCCTTTCAATTTGTCTATGATTTGCGAGATCAATGGAAGGGGGTAATTATTTTTAACCGTGCCTTCGTTGAGATATCTATAGTCCATAACCATACATTTCTTTCCATCCTTTTTAGGTATAAAGAATACCGGAGACGTCTGAGGAGATTTGGAGGGTCTAATATAACCCTTCTTCAATTGTTCATTTACGAACGCTTTAACTTCATCCTGTTCGGCTGGGCCAAGCGGAATCAATCTACCCTTTTTAGGTACGAAATCGGGTTTAAGATCTACCGCGTGGTCCCAAGCTTTTCGTTCAGGGAGGCATTCGGATACTTTCTCCGAAAAGACATCAAGGTACTCTCTATAACATTCTGGGACTAGTTTGAATGCGTCCTCGGATTTCGGGTCTGGTAACGTAAACTGGTCTGTGTACGTATTTGCTATGTATTGTTTCTCGTGTTCTTCCATTCTATTACAATATGTACTATTTAATACTTTGCATGACATAGGACATCTGTCCATGTGTACATGTCCTGAAATCCAATCTATAGAAGGGTTGTGGTCCCTCAACCATGTGTATCCGAGAATCATCTGATTCCGGCCAAGATTGGTAACATCCGCGGTTATCTTTTCACGGTGTCCCTTGTAATCTATAATAAGTTTACATGTGTATGCTATGCCACCAGCGGAGTTTATAGTGCCGTCCACGTTGTATACCGGTATGACATTCTCCAAAGGGGTGAGAGGAATTCGACTTTTCTTAGCCCATTCCGTATCAATAAATATTCTGTTTGCGCCACTATCCAGTAGGGCTTGTGCTGAGATATTTTTGTCTTTTTGTATTATGTTGATTTTTAGGATTATTTCCCTAAGTGGCTTGAGAGTGAGCACTTTCCTGTCAATCGGGTTTTGAAGGGAAATATTTTTTTCATTTTTATAAGCAGAATTAAGCGTCACTTCCCGGTGACCGCGCTCTTTCGAGATCGCTGCTTCAGTTATGTCATCTGGTAGGCTACCACAACAAGATGATGGAGAATAAGAAAATGAACTATCGGTATCGCTATCTATAATTACATGATCATTGAGAAGACTAAAACTATTGGAACAAGGTAATGAAACAGAATTTGTACTAGCACTATCTAGGCATCGAGTACATAAAGAAACTGAAGTAAAAGAAATATCGTCCTTCGTGGATGAGGGGGCCTTATCCGATAAGGTCCTCACTCGGCTTTTCCCGAAGTCGCTTCCATGTCACGGAAGTAGGCGCAAGCCGCCTCTATATCCATCCCCTGAATCGCAGATTGCCAGTTGACAGCTGGCTTCGTAAAGGGGTTGTTTGATGACGTGGTTGTCTCCACGGCGCGTGTTTTCTTTCCGAATTTTGAGCACTGTTTTCGGTGACCTCCGCACGAGAAGCCACATTCTTGGCAGCAAGTGGATGCTGCTTTACAGTCACGTGCCCTGTGACCGTCTTTGCTGCAATTGAAGCAGCCTATAGCATTTATTTGAGACCCGTGGTTAACCAGCGTCTCTTTCCTTTCCCCTCCTCCGTATGCTGAAGGTTGCTGATGTACAGCATCAATGTCCATGGCGTTGGGGTCCCACCGATGGGTGTTTCCTTGATTGAAACAAGTCTCGAAGGACTCGATTGCATTGGCATACTTCTGGATGGTGCCGATGTAGTCACCCAGAGTAGCAGGTCGTTCATTTTGCATGAACATATGGCGTATGATGTCCTGTCAGACCCCTTGTTCGAGAAGTGTGATTCCCATTGTAGGATCACACCCTGCCTGATCGTATAACGCTAGCCATTGTGTTAAGAAAACTTGTGTTCTCTCATTTTTGCCTTGCTTTTTGTTGAGCAAGCGTCTTGTGGCTATGTCTTTTTCGTTTCCAATACGGAAACGATCAGATAGAGTTTTCTCGAGCGCAAGGCTCGTTGGGAATATTGTGGATGGTATTCTATATTTTTTTATTTCATTTCGAGCCCATGCTCCTGCCCCATTTTTGTCCTTTTCCCCCGAGTCCACTCCTATGCGCGATAGTACTGCCAGGGTCCAGTTCTTTGTTAATGTGAATAGTTCTCGATTCGCTTCCTGAAAGACCAGCATTTTGGGCCACCATTCATCGAATTTCTGGTAAGAACCATCATACATCCCTGGATCAGGGATGATCTCGGCTCTTTTTCCTTTGTAAACGGATTGAGCGTCTGACTGGGGCTCTTGGTCCAGTCGGTCTATCGCTTCTTGGGCGCAAGCTTCTGCCAGGGCTGCCCTTTCTTCTGAGACCGCGAGTGATGCTTGTAATCTCTCGAGCATTGATTGCATTAGCTCCATCTGGTGCTCGAGGGCGCTCGATCTCAAACCCGAGGCTCGGATGGTCGGGGTGGGGGAGCGGCTTCGTGACGGTGAGGGATCCATTGAGTACCCGGACATTTGGGTCGAGGACTTTGAATTCTATTTCTTTTTCGTATAACGAGGTGTGATCTGAGAGGACTGGGATATGTCCTGGTTCAAACGTAAAGCGGAGGAATTCTTGTTGCAACCAGAATGGCCAGTCGCCTTCAAATTCTATGGAGATATCGGAAGTTATGTCGTTTGGATCGTATTCGTCCTCAATCAGTGGTAGACGAGGGATTGGTACTATGGGTCTGACTGCTGAATAGCAGTGATCGAAAAGTCTTTGATAATCTATTTTGTTGGACTGGGTGATACTCACGTAGAGACCAGCGACCAGCTACTATACCTTGTTGACAGGGGGGATCTCACGAAGAGTCACACGCAACCTGTCCAATCGTTCTGTAAAAGCAATATCAGAGTCATGAGCCCCGAACGTGTGTCGATTGTAGAAGTTGAGGAACCAGAAGTGCCTGGCTACGGCGCAGATTTAGCTCTGTCTAGGCTGCGAATCTTACAGAAGAAATCACGATTCTGGCTATTTGCATGGTATAGCGTCCGCTGCACTGACCCACTTTGTGCCAAGGGATTGATCCTTATTTTTGTGCGGTCAGAAGGGTTCACTCGAATGTGATCTACCCTGACAATGCGAACGCAAGCTACGCCAGACCAGCGTATGACAGCAGTGGGGACTCGGTTGCTTTCCGAGGACGGTAACCTGGTCAAGGGGTCTCTTTAACCTCAATGTGAGGGGTTTCCCTTGAGTCTGGGATCTGACTTTATCAATATGGTGCGATTAGGGCCTCGAGGGTGCGCAGCGAAATGCGCTAACGATGAATGGGTGGTGCAACTTTATGCGGTTGCGAGCAGTGGTAAGGTAGTAGGGAAGAGTCTGTTCTTATGTTGGCAATGCCAAAACCTATACAGGCAATGACTGGGTTACCACCAAAATACTAAGACTTAGGAAGGATTCTGCTAAGGCGGGAATCAACCAGAACAGACTAAGGAGTCTGGCTGGTACTGGCATTGACTATATAGTACAAAACATGTGTCTACCATGAGGCCAGTTTAGGGCCGGTGCTTACTGATGCTATGACGTATCGTGAGATTAACTACTATATATATACTAATGACTCACACGCTCGTGAGAACGGTGGTCTAGAACTATGCAATGAGGCCACCATGCTTTTAACATGCGCTAGCCATGAGGTCTGACGTCATAATGGTCTGGACCGAAGTCATGTGATGCGATAAGACAAGATCTGGCGCTTGATTGATAAGATAAGATTGGCGCGCGCTTAGATAAGATAAGATAAGATAAGCCGGCACTAAAGCTAGAGTTGCAAATGAGGGTTGTAACATTACCCCCCAACTAGGATCGAGATTCCAGATCGATTCAGAACTCCATAGAGCCAGAGGTGAAGTTAATCACAGGGGTGTTAAAAACGCCCTGGAACAAAGCCCGAGACATATTAAGTCGTCGAGGAGCACTGGGATTCTTTTTATGGAACAACGCAATAGCATCCTTGCCATGAACAGCAATAGAAGATGCAGCTTCCCAAGTACGATCAGAGACATTGTATCCTTTCCAATGAATCAAGTATTGGAAACCGCGACCGATAGGGCGAGAATCCACAATATAGTCAATCTCAAATTCTTCGTGACCTTCATCGTCAACGGAGATAGGACCAGGCCGTACAACGGGCTGACCATCAAGAGGTTCTATGTATGGTTTAACGTGCAAGACATTCACGACGTTACGAGCGGTAATAGACTTGGGGAATAATAATTCCACCGAGTTCGTGTACACGTTGGTGACCTGATAAGATCCAATCCACTTCTCAGTCAATTTCTGAGAGGGTCTATTTGCTATTTTCAAGTGTTCGGAAGACAAGAGAACGAGATCGCCAATTGCATAAGCAGGAGCCTCGGATCGAGATTTATCGGCCTGTAGGGACATTTTGGCATGAGTAGATTCGAGATTAGCTTTGGCAGACTCCAAATTTGCTTTCATATTGGACGCGAATGCTTCTGCAGCAGGCGATTTCACTTGTTTCGGTTCGAAACCCATACGAGGAGAGAACAATTTTGTAAGCTGGAAGGGTGTAAACCCAGTCGATGATGATTTCATATTGTTGAAAGTGAATTGTGCCATTGCTAGCCAATCCATCCATTGCGATTGCTTTTCCGCGGCAAACAGGCGGAGATATTGGTTTAATTCTCTATTAATATGCTCTGTTTGTCCGTCGGTCTGCAGGTGATATGCAGTGGACATTTTCTTTTCGATTTTCAACAATTTTAGTAGATCTACCATCATTTGTCCAGCAAACTGCGGACCTCGGTCAGATACAATAGAGTCAGGGAGACCATGGTGTTTCCACACATAGTCTTTGTACAATTGAGCAGTTTGTGTGGCAGTTACAGTTTTATTTGTAGGGATAAAGGCTACTTCTTTGGAGAAGCAATCCACTACAACTAGCACACTGTCATATCCATGTGATTCCAGAAAGCCGGTGACAAAGTCTGCCTACACGTCTTTCCACGGTCCATCAGCTACAGGCAAGGGTTGTAATTTCCCTGCAGGGGCTTTATTCGAAGGCTTCATGTGAGCACAACGATCACAAGATTTACAATAGGATTCTATATCCAATTTCATTCCTGGCCACTTGTAGTAGCAAGAAAGAAGCTCTTTGGTTTTATCCAGGCCTTTATGTCCGGCGAGTGGATGATCATGAAATTGCATCATTACTTCCATGCGCAATTCTGTTGGTACCCATATTTTTCCATTGTATTTCCATAATCCGTTTTCCAAAATTGATCCTTCTGCGGTTTTGGTTTTTTCGTGTGCTATTTTTATTCTATCGAAGAGTTCTATTTCTTGTACACTACGTATTTTGGAACTATCTATCATGACGGTGTTTTTGTTATCGTTTTCTATTCCTATACTATGATCTTCTCGCCGAGATAAGGCATCTGCCTTTCCCATTGAGCTACCTGGTTTATTCACTAATAAATAATCGAAACGAGAGAGATATTGAGCCCATCTAGCTTGTCTCTTAGACAGATCTTGTGCTTTCATAAAATACATTAGGTTTTTATAATCTGTCCAGATCTCAAACTGATGTCTGGCTCCTTCTAGGTGATGTCTCCATTGCTCTAAGGATCGGATAATCGCTAACATTTCTTTGTCTGCGATAGGGTAATTCCTTTCCTCTTTAGTCATACTGTGAGACATGTATGCAACAGGATGCCATTTGTCTTCCTTAAGGGTTGACAATACAGCACCAGTGGCGAATTCCGATGCATCGCATTCGACACGATAAGGGGTCGTGTCATCCGGATACGCCAAGATGGGCACAGACGTAAAACTATGTTTTAAATTATCGAATGATTGTTGTTGTGCATTTCCCCAGCACCAGGGTTGATCTTTCTTTGTTAAGTCATGTAAAGGACGTGCTATTAAGGAATAATTTTCAATGAATCTTCAATAGAAATTGGCTAGGCCTAAGAAGCTTCTAACTCCTTTTACATTGTGAGGCACCGGCCATGTGGCTATTCCATTGAGTTTATTTTTGAACATTGAGATTCCTTCTGCGGATACATCCATCCCTAACATGTCTACTTTTGTTACTTCGAAGAAGCATTTTGATGGTTTCACGAATAAATCATTTTCCTGAAGTCTCCAAAGTACTCTTCGTACTGCTTCGCGATGTTTCTTAATATCCGTGTGCTTCGAGAAGATTAATAAATCGTCGATATAAATTATGACAATATCGTCCATGTCTACAAAGATTTCGTTCATCATTTGCTGAAATGTGGCTGGGCTATTACACATGCCGAAGAACATGACTGTTGGTTCAAAGGCTCCTAAGTGGCAGACGAAGGCTCCTTTCCATTCGTCGCCTTCTTTGATGCAGACGTTATTGTATCCCCATCGAAGATCCATCTTTGTGAACAATTTAGCTTCTTTGAGCTTATCTATGATTTGCGAGATCAATGGAAGGGGGTAGTTATTTTTAACCGTGCCTTCATTGAGATATCTATAGTCCATAACCATACGCTTCTTTCCATCTTTCTTGGGTATAAAGAATACCGGCGATGTCTGTGGAGATTTAGAAGGTTTTATGTAACCCTTCTTCAATTGTTCATTCACGAATGCTTTAACCTCATCCTGTTCAGCGGGTCCTAGCGGGATTAACCTTCCTTTCTTTGGTACAAAGTCTGGTTTTAGATCTACCGCGTGGTCCCAAGCTTTTCGTTCAGGGAGGCGTTCGGATACTTTCTCCGAAAAGACATCAAGGTAATCTCTATAACATTCCGGGACTAGTTTAAATGCGTCCTTGGATTTAGGATCGGGTAACGTGAATTGGTCGGTATACGTATTTGCTATATACTGTTTCTCGTGTTCTTCCATATGATTACAGTAGCTTGAGTTCAATACTTTGCATGACATAGGACATCGGTCCATATGCACATGCCCTGAGATCCAATCTATAGAGGGATTGTGGTCCCTTAACCATGTATATCCGAGAATCATTTGATTCCGGCCGAGATTGGTAACATCCGCTGTTATCTTTTCACAGTGTCCCTTGTAATCTATAATAAGTTTACACATATATGCTATGCCACCAGCGGAGTTGATAGTGCCATCCACGTTGTATACAGGTACGACCTTCTCCAAAGGGGTAAGAGGAATGTGGCTTTTCTTGGCCCACTCCGTATCGATAAATATTCCATTGGCTCCACTATCCATTAGTGCTTGTGCTGAAATGTTTTTGTCTTTTTGGATTATATTGATTTTTAAGATGATTTCCCTAAGTGGCTTTAATGTGCGCACTTTCCTGTCAATCGGGTTTTGAAGGGAAATATTTTTTTTTCATTTTTATAAGCAGAATTAAGCATCACTTCCCGGTGACCGCGCTCTTTCGAGATCGCTGCTTTGGTTATGTCATTTGGTAGGCTACCACATCGAGATGACGGAGAATACGAAAAGGAACTATCGGTATCACTATCTATATGTTGGCAACGGCAAATCCTATACAGGAAATGCACTAGGTCACCCACAAAGTCAAGACTTATGAGAAGGAGGGACTATTGATGGTCGGAAATCAACCAGAACAGACTAAGGAGTCTGGCTGGACTGGCATTGTATATAT
>JBBPMR010000955.1:0-13102 GCA_038090415.1 Rossbeevera mucosa | reverse complement strand
TGTAGCACTGCATGTGTAAAGGTTTACAATGGGTAGCTGCATGACATAGCTTCATCAGACCTATGCCTTATGAGTCACTTTATGCACCCACACATACCCACACCATATACCCACACTGTGGATATGGATATGGATATCAGTTGGCTATACCCCTACCCATATCCATGGATACCCATACCCATGACCCACCATGGGTATTTATACCCATGCAGGTACCCACACATACCCACACCATATATCCACACTGGGGGTATGGGTATGTGTATGGGTATGGGTATCAGTTGGCTATACCTCTACCCATACCCATGGATACCCATACCCACGACCCACCATGGGTATCTATACCCATGCAGTTGCCTAGGACCAACAGCATGATGCTCCATGCAAAAAGGAGGCCCAGCCATAAACCCACCAATCATGCTGCAAAACAACAAAAGTGCACAGAAGATGGATCTGGGACATCTACCAAGCCACCATGGACATTGCATCAGAACCTGGACCTTGGTGCCTGGTGTGATGTCTATGCTTATGTTGATGCTCACCTCCATACTTCTCAGGCTGACATTGTGGAGCATTTTTGAACACATCAAGACTCGGAAGGTGGTCCTCTAGTCTTCAATCAGTCTATCTTATCTTGTAAACTACAAAAACACCCCAAAATGGAGGCTCAAGTGAATGACAACCCTGCAGCCTTGTCGTCCAAGAGGCCTTGAGTATTGACCAGGCCAGATGTTGAATGTGCACTATGCTGCGTGGTTTTCACACACACTTATGGAGGCAGGAGTTCACCAGTTTGAAGCCGACAATGCTTTTTGAGCATGGTGTAGCTCGTGGTGGTGCTAGCACTAACATTGGGTGGTGAATAAGCCTGCGACATAACATGTCACACATTGTTACACATAGTTGTCTTTGCATATCCATGGCAGTGCATCAGGATTTGCCGGGTCCTGACTCTATGCATTATGACCATTTCAACAGTATTGGATTCATTATGTGGTTTTAGGTTCATCTCCAAGGGATCCAACTATAGTGGTACTCATTATGACTATACTGGGGCTATGCTGGGCTATTATAGGGCTATACTGGGGCTATGCTCTGACTCAGAAAAAGTAGCGAGCGAGGGTGAATGCTGGTCAGAGCCCAAACTTATATGCCTGCCATATGCCGCCCACAACACTGTGCTGCACAGACCAAGTGGCTTGCAACGATGACAGAAAAAGCTCAAACCAGTATGGAAAAAGAGAAAACCACAGCTGCGGCCACTACCATGCCTCCTGTCATCCAAACTACCACTGTACCCAAGAAGAAGCAGCAGGGAAAGGCCAGTGCTGCAGCCATTTTCACCCCCACTGCCCAGGGCTCTGGCCCTGTTTCCAAAAAACAGTCTGGTACACATATTGGCTGGGAGGGCAAGCAAACGAACCTGCTTGTCTCTTGGATTTTGACCCACGAAGCTGATCACAATATCCTATTCAACAACACTTGCACCTTGTCCAACACGGCCCTTCCTGGCAACAGGCCATCTGGCAAGAACAAAAAGGATATATCAAGTGTTATCACACAACATATCTTTAAGGATGATCCTGAGCATTCTGGCTTATATGCAGCAGATCCTGCAAGATATGTTATGTCTGTGACCAATCAATTGAGCATGTAAGTGCTCGCTCACCATGATATGTGCATACTTACTGCCTTTAGGTTGAAGACCAAGTATCGTGAACAACATGCATGATTCAAGAGCACTGGAGGTGGAGTTATCCTGGGTGGCAATGGAACGGATCCACCAGTGCAAAATCTTTTAGGTATGTATACTATTTACATCATTGTTGATCTCATAGCGATAATAATCCAGAGGACGTCCTTCATGTCTTCCCTTACTATCAAGATCTTAACTCCATTTGGAATGGTGTTCCCTCCTTTGACAGTCCACTCATTTCATCCAAAGCCAAGGCAAACCATGCCAAAAGCCTATTGAAGATTGTCATGTCAATGAAATCGAGCACCAACTTTGATGAGACTGGTGGAGAGGAAGTGGACCTTGATGAGGATGACGCCGTTGGTGATGAACAGCAAGATTCTGTTGCTGTGGGCGATGACTTGGGCCAATGTGGACCTTCTGTCATGGGTGGTATTGAGTCTAACTTCGATGCTGGTAATGAGGATGACCAGCTCATGGAAGATGTGACTGTTACACTTGGTCCGGGTAGGAACGAGTGTAGCCTCTATGAAGCAAGGTCAAGAGTGCTACCGAAGATAGGCAGCCATGAACAAGGATATCAAGGAGATCAAGTGTCTTGATGATAGACGAAGGGCGAGGGATGTCGCTTTGAGGTGGCGACCGCAGATGTCGGGCTATTGATTGTAGTGACAACTGTAACTCAATCAAATGAAGAGTTACTTAGTCAAGCGTCCAGTCAAGAGTAGGATGAGGACTTCACAGAAGAATCCACACAAAGGGTGGTGAGAAATGGGCTAGATTGCAAGAGGGGAATGAGGTACAAGGTAGCACAAAGAAAGAGGAGATCTAGCTTAGGGACTATGGACAGTAGGGAAGGGTTTATATAAGTATAGAGAAATGAAGATGACTAAGCAAATAGAACACCATGGAACATGGTGGAAGAAGATAAATAATAAATGCATAGCATTGATGAGTAATGCGCAGCATGCTGAGTAAGATGCGCAGCATGATGAGTAATGGAGGAAATGATGACTAAGGTAGGTGGTTAAGGGTATTATGTCATCATAGAAGAAAAGAAATGGCCTAAGCATGGTTTGAATGCAGGGCTCGGTAGTCCGTAGTGAAAACTAACAAGAAAGGAAAAAGAAACAGTGAAACATAACATTACCCCCTTACTATGTCCAAGCTACCAGCGAAGGACTAGAAGTCTCCGTAAGAGGGGCCAGGGGATCCGGTGACATTAGCGTAAGCAGTGTCATCCCAGACATCATTGTCGACAAGGGTGTCGTCTGCGGACGGGGAGCAGCATCGGTGAGAGGGAGGGACTGTTATGATCCATTGTTTCTTTTCTCTTTTCTTTTCTTCGGTTCTCACTCCTGACTACCAAGTCTTACACTCGAACCTCACCTGGACTATTCTCTCTCGTTCTGCTGTTTCCCTTTGTCTCTCATTGCTCTCATGGGCCTCTCCCATGTCTCCCTCTGTCTCCTATGCTTCCCCTTTGCCCTTTTCCATTCCCCTTTGCCCTTTCTCGTTTTCCTTTGTGTTATCTGCCTCCGGACCTTTACTCATTTCTCTTTAGTCAATCCGCAGCCTTCATGACTCATTCCATAACTGCAGATTACTCATCTCTCTTATTCATGCTTACTCATTGCGCTACGTCATCCGCAGTCTTCATGACTCATTCCATACTGTGGATTACTCATTTCCCTTTGCCCTGCTTCATCATCCGCTTAGTGTACCCTTACTCATCCGCAGTCTTCATGACTCATTCATACTGCAGCTGACACATACCCTTCGGTCATGTTCCATGACCTTCCATCTCCTTCTTATATAAACCCTAGACACTCATCCTGTAACACTAAGCTAGAGCTACTCAACATTCTCGAAATATACCTGCTCTCAGTGTCACCCTTAGCCTCTCTGAGCATGTGCTCCTCACTCCAGCCCTTCGTCAACCCAAGGCCTTCTCCTTCAGTCTCCTCAGCCAAGTCTTTGTGTTTCACTTCATGGTGAAGCTCACTAAGCATCCTTAGCCCTCAGTCGTCCTTAGGTCTCCCCCTTCGGACTCCTTAGCCCCTCGTTGTCTTCTGGTGTCTACCTTAGGACTCTCCACCCTTAGCTCTAGTAACCCATCGAGTCTACGACCAACCTTACCCAGGCCAGTCGTAACAAAAGCTCTAGCTTCCCCTTCGGTCACCATCATTATGAACCGCTTTCACCATTCCTCCCAAACTCCCCTACTCGAGACCTGAAGGAAGGCATCCCCCTTCCACCCCACTGAACCCCTTCGCTTCCTCTACTCACCAAGCCCTAACCACTGCCTCCTCTTGGAGAGAAGGCCAACCTCCCCCTGAATCCCCAGAGTCCCTTCCTTGCCAAACCAGTGACAAAGACACTGATGTTGATCCTGATCTCACTCTTCCCTCGACCCAAGAACTAGATGTCTCCACCGAGTTGGCCCACCAATTATCCTCGAGCCTCGTCTTGCCCAGACCTCCTACTCCCCCATCCCCCACTCCCATCACCTACCAGCCTCCCTTTAGCCTTCCCCCACCCCCTCCTCCTTGTATCATGTTCTCATCTAAAGTCACTGAACTTCGTCTCGCCCCAACCTGAGGACTTCGATGGTTCTCAGGATAAGGCCATGCCCTGGATATGCTCCGTCCAGCGATACCTCGCCATCAACAAAGACACCTACCACTCAGACGAAAGACAGGTCGGATTTGCCCTATCTTTCATGAAGAAGGGCACCGCCTACTCTTGGGCTGATATGTTCACTTCAAAACAACTCTCTGCAGGCTCCCTATCCTTAGGCACCTGGAGTGACTTCTTTGACAAGTTCAAGAAAGCCTTTGAACATTCCAACTCGGCAGCCAATGCTCTCACCTGGCTCTCCTTCTTTCACATGGAGGCCAAGAAGGATGAATCATTCTCCCCCTCCCTTGCCTTCTACATCACTCAGTTCCAAAACCGAGTCACTATCTCTGGTCTCGAGGAAGAGGCCACCCTCTGCCAGTTCTTCTTGACTGGTATTCCCCCCTCCCTCTCGGAACGAGTCTACCTTATGGAGAAAGTCCCCACCACCATTGCCAATTGGTATACCAATGCCCAGAGGCTCAATGACTACCAGCGCTGTGCGGCCATGACTGCCAAGCTCCACAGAGAGTGAGGACAGTCTCACCTCTTCGTTCCCCAGACTACTGTCCACTCCCCTAAAGAGAAAGACCCCAATGCCATGAACATAGACACCGTGAAAATCGCCAAGCTCACTCCTGAAGAAAGAGAGCAATGCTTCAAACCCAGACTATGCCTTCACTACAGAAAACCTGGCCACAATGCCTCCTCCTGTTCCGCCTTCACCTCCTCTGCTTCAGCCACCTCCTCTCGCAAACGATTCGCCAAAAAGGTCGCTAAAGCCGAGGAAGAGGACGTCCCTGCCCTTATAGACATGGAGGAAGACTCCAACGACGAAAAGGTTGTTGGAAAAACTGCTTTCTCTTGGGATTTTTAAAGAGGAGACCTCGTTCGACGCAAGGCTCTCCTACCTCTACTACCTGTGCACCTGTACTTATATCTAAGTCCTCTAAAGCAATGAAGATCCCCATTCGTCTCATTGTACCTTCGCACAACCTCCAAGCCATCGAAACCTCAGCCCTAGCGGACAGCGGTGCAGAAATCTCCTGCATTGACTGGTCCTTTGTTCGAAAACATCGACTCCCCAGGACCAAATTGAACACCCCCATCAGAGTACGAAATGTAGACCAATCCATTAACAAGAAAGGTGACATTCTCTTCTCAACCACACTCTTTGTCGACATCAAAGGAGCTACTTAGAAAGTCCTTTTCCATATCATGGACTGCGGAAACGAGAACGCCATCCTAGGACTCCCCTGGCTGCGAGCCACCAACCCTGTCATCGACTGGGAAGCCCAGACCCTCTTCATCTCGGAAGACTCTGATATGTCCGCCCACCTCTACCACCTCCACACTGCTGATCTTCAGCATCACAATTCCCATTACCAGAAACCCCCCTCCCCCCTTTCAAAGCTCCCCAAACATGTCAATGTTCATGCGATCCATGACAAGAACCTCTATGACTACCTCAAATTCGAAACCGAGGACCAGTATCTCTGGAGAGCCACTGAAAATCGTGTGCTAAACCGCATCATGTGATGTGGATCTAGGTTCATTCCCCAGAGATCGACTTTCATAGCCCGTCTAACCACTGCCACCAATCTCGCCATGGAGGCTGAGAGATCCAAACCAAAAGTCTCTCTCCCCTCCGAATACTCAGAGTTCGAGTCAGTCTTCTCTGAAGAAGCCTCCTCTCGTCTCCCTCCCCCTAGACCCTACGACCATGCCATCAACCTCGACGAAACCTTCGTCCCCAAGATTGGGAAACTCTACCCTCTCTCCCCTGACAAACAAAAGGCTACTGAGTTCTTCCTTGACGAGAACCTCCGGAGCAGAAAGATCCGCCCATCCAAATCCCCCCAAGCATCTTCCTTCTTCTTCATCAAAAATAAAGATGGGAAGCTTCGCCCCTGCCAGGACTACTGCTACCTGAACTCCCATACCCCTCAAGACGCCTACCCCCTGCCTCTGATCTCTGACTTGGTTGACAAGCTTAAAGGAGCAAAAGTCTTTACCAAGTTCGACGTCCGATGGGGTTATAACAATGTTCACATCAAGGAGGGAGATCAATGGAAGGGTGCTTTCATCACCCACAAAGGCCTCTATGAACCCACCGTCTGTTACGACTGGCCTGGGTAGGGTCGGTCGTAGACTCGATGGGTACTAGGGCTGAGGGTTGGGAGTCCTAAGGTAGACACCTAGGACGACGAAGGGCGATGGAGTCCAAAGGGAAAGGCCTAAGGACGACTAAGGACTGGGGATGCTTAGTGAGCTTCACCACGAAGCGAAACACGAAGACTTGGCTGAGGAGTCCGAAGGGGAATGCCTAGGGACGACGAAGGACTGTTGGGTCGAAGAGCACACGCTCAGAGGAACAATGAATTGGCTTAGGAGCGAATGGATTCAAGGGAGAATCGAGTAGCTCTAGCTTAGTGTTACAGGAGGGGTATCTAGGGTTATTATACCAAGGAGATGGAACACCATGGAACATGATGGAAGGAGATGTGTCATCCGCAGTATGGATGAGTCAGAGAAGCTGCGGACGAGTCATAGTACAGTAAGCAGATGACGAAGTGGAATGAGTAAGCATGAGTAAGAGAGGTTGGTAATCCACAGCTATGGATGAGTTAGGAAGGCTGCGGATGACTAAAGTACAGTGAGTAATAAGATCGATATACAATCGATAAGAGGAACGCATAGTGGTAAGCATTGACAAAGAGAGAAAGGGAAAGAGAAAGGAGAAGAGGAGAGCAGGGCAGAGAGAAAAGAGTAGGGGCAAGTTGTAACACTTAGGCCATTTCTTTTCTTCTGTGATGACACAATACCCTTAACCCACCTACTTAGTCATCACTTCCTTCATGACTCATGCTTATCTGTAATCGTTACTAATCCGCAGCATTTCTGACTCATCTTCATTACTGCGGATTACTCATTCCATTCCACTGTGTTCCATGGTGTTCCATCCGATTAGTCATCTTCATTTCTCTGTACTTATATAAACCCTTCCGTACTGTCCATATGATTCCCTAAGCTAGATCTCCTTTGTACCTTCATACTCTCGTCAATCTAGCCCACCTTGATCCTTCCCTTCATTGGGTGAACCCTCTGCGTGTCTTCGTCCTACACTTGACTGGACGCTAAGACTTGTGACACTTCATTTGATTGTGTTCACGGTCGTCTCTACATTCAATAGAACGACAGCTGCGACTGCACTCCACGGCGGTATCCTTTGTCTCTTGCCCCTCGTATACCTTCACTCTAACAAAGGCTATGCTCGTCCCTACCCGGGCCAAGCATAACAACAGGTGGTCCTCTATGATGGAGTCGATATGGATAAGGAGTTCCTGGGTGGAGCCATGGATAAGTCTGAGAAAGAGGTGGAACACTCCCACTACCCAGGTGAGGATCACTGTGGCAAGAGGGTTGCCAGCGACCTGGGGGAAATTATTGAGTGTTGTCTCAATCTGGGACGTAATAGCCTGCGCATCGATAACATTAGTGTCAGACATGCTGCAGGTGGGGTTGTCGATTATGTTGAAGAATAGGGCAGAAGGCGGAATGACTTAGGAGCGAATGTGCCCATGGACCTGGACTGAGTGATAATCGACAGGGATACCTGTCGACCACTCAGGCCATATATACTATTCTCTTATCTATCTATTAATACATGCGGTAGATAAGGAGATAAGGGGATGAGTCCATATGGCACTATCAGGATATCTCCAACATGCTCTGAGGCAGCAGATAGATGGAGAAGATGGTTCATCGTTTTGAAGACAAAAAGTGTAGGTAGGGACATCTACTGCAAGGACAGGACGAGAGGGGATGGGAGGGGATATAGAGCGCCAGTTCTAGGGGGTATCATCAGTTAAGGAGGTGGGAACAGGAGAGTCAAGTCCCATTGGGTTTGGACCATCTGACAGAGGAGTATGGCTCCTTGGAAGATCAGGGGGAGGACTTGAAGTAGGAAGTGAAAGTGGAGGGGTTGTAGGAAGAAGGGAAGATTTGGAAGAAGGGGATGTGGCAGAGACATTGGACATGGTGGTGGTGTGAGTTTGGAGAGGGTTTAGTGGGGGAAAACGAAGGGATGAAGTTTTTTATAAGCCAGGAGGGTGGACTTAGCATGTTTTAAT
This sequence comes from Rossbeevera mucosa, assembly GCA_038090415.1. Taxonomy (NCBI): domain Eukaryota; kingdom Fungi; phylum Basidiomycota; class Agaricomycetes; order Boletales; family Boletaceae; genus Rossbeevera; species Rossbeevera mucosa. Next base: position 4,654 of record JBBPMR010000955.1, on the reverse strand, counting down.
TCCCACTCAGGGATTCAGATGTCTTCTTCCACAGTATACCCTTTCCAACAGATCAGGAATAGGCGGTTCCTGGCAGAGCCTTTGTGACGTATGATCTGCAGTATTTCGTATTCTTCTTCACCTTCTATTAGATCCGGGGGTGGAGCAGGGAAGTTCGGACCATGAATGGAGTTTTCACGATAGGGCGATAAGAGGGAAGCGTGAAACACATTGTGAATGCTCCATGTTTTAGGGAGGCGCAGACAGTAGGTGAGGGGAGATAGGACCTGGATGATGGTGAAGGGCCCTTCTCGTTTTGGGGCGAATTTAGGGGAGGTGAGAGACCATTTCAGGTTCTTCGCTTCAAGCCAAACCTTGTCTCCTTTGGCGAAGAGCTTGAATCCTCTGCCATGGCGGGCCTTCATGACCTGCCTGGCAAGTTCATGAGCAGCTAAGGCTTCATCTCAAGTGGCAGTAAGGGACTTCAAGCGAGTCTCAACAGCAGGGAGGTTGGTTTCATTGAGGATGGTGGAGAGGGGACAGGGATCGAAGCCCATCATGAGAAAGAAGGGGGATTTGCCGGTGACAGAATGAGGGCGATGGTTGTGGGCAAATTCCACATGGGTGATCCAATCAGCCCATGTGACAGGGTTATCACTGCAGAAGATCCGAAGATAAGTCTCGACTTCCTGATTGACCCGTTCTGTTTCTCCATCAGTTTGAGGGTGATAGGTGGTGGAGAGGGAGAGGTCATATCCGAGGACTTTTCCAAGCTCTTTCGCAAAGGAGGAGGTGAACTGAGGGCCACGATCTGAGATGATTTTGTCATATAGGCCGAAGTGTTTGTAGACTTAATGGAAAAAGAGGGAGGCAATACCCTCAGCAGTGACGGTTTTCTTGGTTGGGCAAAGTATCACCCCCTTTGTAAGGCCATGGTCTACCACAACCAACAAGGAGTCAAAACCAGAGGAGGAAGGGAGGTCAGTGATAAGATCGCAGGAGACCTGTTGAAAGGGGCGAGACGAAGTTGACTTAATGGGGGCAAGGAGGGGGGAGGGGGGATGTGTGTTTGCTTTGCACTGTTGGCAGGCAGAGCAGCCTTCAATGTATTTGCGAACGAACTGAGCAAGACCAGGCCACCAGTACTCCGCAGAGACGAGTTGGTGGGTTTTGAGGTAGCCTGGGTGGCCTGCAGAGGGGTGGTCATGTGCGCAAGAGACAATGTCCTTTCGGAGGGAGGCAGTGGGAAGATAAACCCAATCCTGGTAGGTAAGAATGCCATCTGAGTATTTCCAGTCAGAGAGACGAGAACAGAAGGCAGGGGGAATGGTCCCTTTGAGGCTGTGGAGAGCATTCTGAACGAGAGAATCGTTTCCCGCAGATGAGGCAATCTTATTGTGGAGGGAAATATCGAAGGCACAGACAAAGAGATTGAGAGGGAGCAGAGTGACTGCTTCATTGTCTTTCGGGAGGAGGGACAGCTTGTCAGGATGTTGAGAGAGAGCATCTGGTCCTGCAAGGAGTTTGCCAGGGACATGAATCATACGAAGGTCAAAGTCTGCGAGGTCGAGGAGCCATTGGGCTTGTCGGCGATTGAGGTTCTGGGGGGAGCAGAAGTAGGTGAGGTTCTTGTGGTTGGTGAAGACCTGGGTTGGGAAGGGGGAACCATGAAGGTAATGCTTTCATGCTTGCAACACACAAATAACTGCAAGGAGTTCTCGATCATAGATGTCGTAGTTGCGTTCAGCTGGAATAAAGGACTGGGAGAGGTAAGAGCAGGGATGCCAGTCCCCATTGGAGTCGGTTTGGAGGAGGATGGCACTGGTGGCATCTCGAGAAGCATCGGTAGCGATGGCGAAGGGGGCAGAGAGATCAGGGAGACGAAGGACTGGTTTCGACAGGAAAGAGGCTTTTAGGGACTTAAAGGTGGATTGGCAAGCAGGAGTCCAATCCCAGGTTTTGTCTTTCTTGGTTAGATCTATGAGGGGTTGAGCGATATTGGAGTAGTGGTCTATAAATCGTCGATAGAAGTTAGCAAAGCCAAGGAAGGATCGAACATCCTTGACTTTGGAGAGGGCGGGCCAGGAGGCGATGCCATCCAGCTTAACAGGGTGGGTGCCTGGGCAGACGATCATTCCAAGGAATTCCACTTCTGTGATAGCGAATTTGCACTTTTCGAGGCGAAGGTGGAGGTCGAGTTCCTGCATACACTGAAGAACTCATTGAGTATGTTCAGTGTGGGTGGCGTCATCGGGGGAGAAGATAAGGAGGTCATCAATGTAGATAACCAGCCATCCTTCTGCGATCATATCGTGGAAGGAGTCATTCATGAATCGTTGAAAGGTGGAGGGGCCATTGTTCATTCCGAAGAACATGACGGTGGGTTCATAGAGTCCTTTGTGGGTGATAAAGGCGCCTTTCCATTGGTCTCCCTCCTTGATGCGGACATTGTTATATCCCCATTGGACGTTGAACTTGGTGAAGACTTTAGCTCCTTTGAGCTTGTCGACCAAATCAGAGATCAACGGTAGGGGGTAGGCATCTCGAGGGGTATGTGAGTTCAGGTAGTGATAATCTTGACATGGTCGAAGCCTTCCATCTTTCTTTTTGATGAAGAAGAAGGAAGATGCTTGGGGGGATTTTGATGGACAAATCTTCCCGCTCAGGAGGTTTTCTTCGAGGAAGGTCTCAGTGACCTTTTGTTCATCTGGGGAGAGGGGGTAGAGTTTTCCTATTTTAGGGACGAAGGTTTCATCGAGGTTAATGGTGTGGTCATAGGGTCTAAGGGGAGGGAGGTGAGAGGAGGCTTCTTCGGAGAAGACTAACTCAAACTTGGAGTATTCGGAAGGAAGAGAGACTTTAGGTTTGGATCTCTCGGCTTCCATGGCGAGATTGGTGGAAGTGGTGAGACGAGCAATGTAGTTAGATCCTTGGGGAATGAACCTAGATCCACATCTCATGATGCAGTTTAGCACATGATTCTTAGTGGCTCTTCAGAGATACTGGTCCTCAGTTTCAAATTCAATATAGTCATAGAGGTTTTTATCATGGATAGCATGAACATTGACATGCCTGGGGAGCTTTGGAAGGGGGGAGGGGGGCTTCTGGTAGTGGGAATCGTGACGCTGAAGGTCGGCAGTGTAGAGGTGGTATAGGTGGGCAGACATATCAGAGTCCTCTGAGATGGAGAGGGTCTAAGTTTCCCAGTCGATGACAGGGTTTGTGGCTTGCAGCCAGGGGAGTCCTAGGATGGTGTTTTCATTTCCACAGTCCATGATATGGAAGAGGACCTGTTGAGTAACTCCCTCGATGTCTACAAAGAGGGTGGTAGAGAAAAGGATGTCGCCTTTCTTGTTAACAGATTGGTCGACGTTTCGGACTCGGATGGGGGTGGCTAGTTTGGTTCTGGGGAGTTGGTGTTTTCGAACGAAGGACCAGTCAATGCAGGAGATCTCTGCACCGCTGTCTACTAAGGCAGTGGTTTCGACAGCTTGGAGGTTGTGCGAGGGTACAATGAGACGAAAGGAGATCTTCATTGCTTTAGAGGACTTTGATATAAGTACAGGAGCACAGGTAGTAGAAATAGGAGAGCCTTGCGTCGAACGAGGTCCCCTCTTTAAAAATCCCAAGAGAAAGCGGTTTTTCCAACGACCTTTTCATCGTCAGAGTCTTCCTCCATGTCTATGAGGGCAGGGACGTCCTCTTCATCAGCTTTAGCGACTTTTTTGGTGAATTGCTTGCGGGAGGAGGAGGCTGGAGTGGAGGAGGCGAAGGCAGAGCAAGAGGAGGCATTGTGGCCAGGTTTCCTGCAACGAAGGCATAGTCCAAGTTTGAAGCATCACTTCCTTTCTTCAGGAGTGAGCTTGGCGATTTTCACTGCATCTATGTCCATGGCGTTGGGGTCTTTTTCCTTAGGAGAGTGAATGGTTGTTTGGGGGACAAAGAGGTGGGAGGGGCCACGTCCTCGGTGGAGTTTGGCAGTTATGGCAGCACGACGTTGATAGTCATTGAGTCTCTGCACATTGATATACCATTCTGCGACAGTGGTGGGGACTTTTTCCATGAGATAGACTCATTCAGAGAGGGAGGGAGGAATGCCAGTTGAGAAGAACTGGCAGAGGGTGGCCTCTTCTGTGAGGCCTGAGATAGCGACTCGGTTTTGGAATTGAGCGATATAGGAGGCGAGGGAGGGAGAGAAAGATCCATCCTTCTTGGTCTCCATATGAAAAGAGGAGAGCCAGGTGAGAGCATTGGCTGCTGAGTTAGAGTGCTCGAAGGTTTTCTTGAACTCATCAAAGAAGTCACTCCAGGTGCCTAGGGATAGGGATGTTGAAGAATAGGGTGGAAGGCAGAACGACTAAGAAGCGAATGCGCCTGTGGACCTGGACTGAGTGATAATTGACAGGGATTAGTGTTTGAAGGTCCGGTCCAGTCGGGTCTTTTGCCTTTTTGGGGCAGGACCGGACCAGGACCGGTCCTACCAAAAGGGGAAATCACTAGGACCGGACCAGGACCGCAAAAAACCGGTCCTAAATTATCCCTAATGATTTAGGACCAGTCCCGGACCGGTCTTTTGCAAATCCAGTCCGCAACTACACATGGGCTGCAAATCACGCTTAGCGGTGGTGGACCGGGTTGTAGTACATACTACACGGTACAAAATCGCCCCCTAGAC
>JBBPMR010000954.1:0-13104 GCA_038090415.1 Rossbeevera mucosa | reverse complement strand
AGCATCAAATAATAGGCAACAAACCTGTTTATAGTTGAGATTCTATAGGTGTTAATGAAAGTCCAAAAACTGTTCCAATGGTATTGCTGGTTTAGAATGGATATATCTCTGGAGCCTCTGAGCCAAACCACATGACCCTGGGGACAGAGTTGTAGCTAAGGGTTTCTACTATGTTTGTCTTTACCAAAGCTAAGTGAGATTCCCACAGGTGATTGCAGGGTGCTTCATGCCCCAGTTTGGAGTTAAACATTGGAATGGTTTTTGGAGTCACTGTAAACCCCACCATACCTACTATATTCCCTAAGCTAGATCTCCTCTGTACTCTTGTACCTCCTGCAATTTAGCCCATCCTTGTCCATCCCTTCACTGGATGAATCTCTGTGAGTCTTTGTCCTACTCTTGACTGGATGCTTGACTAGTAACTCTTCACTTGATTGAGTTACAGTCATCTCTACATTCGATAGAACGACATCTACAACCACCACCTCAAAGCGGTATCCCTTGCCCCTCATTCACCATAACCTTTGATCTCAGTGATACCTGACCCTTTAATCACCCCCTGTTGACAATACTTTAAACCCCAGTCCCACAAAGGCTACACTCATTCCTACCTGGATCAAGCATAACACAAAGCAGGGAAAAAAAAGTGCATTCAGAAATGGCAAGGCCAGTGGACTCTGAAAGTGCTTTGTGGTGAACATGAGAGCATGGTCTAACCCCTTGCTACAAGAAATGAATCAGAACACCATTCTGAAAGAGCAACAACAAGAAGACTATCTTTGCAAAGACTGCAAGAGGCCGGATTGAGACTTTGGGTAAGAGAGAACCCAACCATAGGTCAGAAGGACTACTATCCCCCCCTGAATTGTTGGAGTTCAAGCACTCACTTCTATATTAGGTAGCTTACATAAGCTAGTACTTTTACTCACTCATTACTATACTGTACCTTAGTTGACTCTAACCATAGTCTACTGAGACTCATACTTGTCTACAGATTATAAGCCCTGTGTGTACTGATGTAATCTGGGCCCCTAAGAAAGCAATTGGCAGCATGTGCTTGTCTTGACTGAGAGTCCAGAGAGACTGAGAGTCATGAGAGTTGAAGCATGCTAGCTGTGGCTTCAGAGGGTGTGTTGGAATGTGAATCCACACCTAGACAATAAGAAAACAGCCAGATAGCCTAGTGGTTAGGCATCCCAGTACTATAGAGAGGACCTGGATTCAATTCCCAGTCTAGCCAGATTTTAGTGACTTAACATGAATAACATCCTTTAAGGAAGGGGGAATTGAAACATCAAAAAACTAAAATTAATTATTTCATCAGCCATTGGTGAGCAATGGCAGAGGAAATTAATCTTACCTGAGAGACTTCTGCTGAAAACTTCTGCCCTTACACATTCTTTTTTGCAAACAAGTTCCCTCAGTTCTCATCGCTGTGAGTAGTAACAAATATTAGAATTCAACCCAAGGGAGTGAACGAAAGCTTTGCCACCAGAGAGTCCAGATTCTGACTGTGGGCAGCAATCTTGTGGGGCATTTCCAGGTCAAACTTGATGTTGTGTAGTTGCAGGAATTCTTTGACAGAGAAATGAAAGTAGAGGTAGGCAACCAGTATAGATGGTGGAGAGCCCTCAGTGGGCATGTCCATGCAATGGAGATGGACAACAACCAGAGGGTCATCATCAATTTGCCTCTAAGCAGACACACCACAGCTGTCTGAGAAACATGGCAGGGTTGAAAGTGCTGGCACCTTCTAGCCATCTTGTAGTAAAGTAAACCCCTGTACAAATGGATGGTTCTAGCTCTATTGTTGCATAACAGAGTCAGAGAGGAAAAAAGGTATCTGATAGGGATAAAACACCCAATTCCCCTTACCACCTTTTACATGATCCTATAATTTGTGGCAGCTCAGGCACAAGAAGCAGACATTGGGGAGTTGACAGTAAATAGGTTACCTGGAGGAATGACAAGGCACAAGTTGCAGACTACCCTAGGGCAGTTGTTGCAACAGCACTAGACCTTGGCTCTGTCTTGGCACAGCATGCAAAACTGAACTCAAAAACAAAACCATAAGAAATACATTAGCAAAAGACCTTTGAATAGATTTGTGCACCTTGTTATGACATTCTTTGAAAGTGCTGACCTGAGCTTCAATGAAAGAAGAAACAGTGAGGGGTAATAGCAGTGAAGCAGAGGGGGTTTTCTCTGGAGAATGCTCTCCATCAACCACCATTTGGAGATTGAGGCATGAGGTGTTGGCAACAACAAAACCTATATAGGAATTGCACTAGGTCACCCACAATCAAACGATAACTCAAGAAGGGGAATTGTTTAGTCGGGAATCAACCAGAACAGACTGAGAAGTCTGGCTGGTGCTGTATTCATTATATACTATGGTACACATGTTCTACATAAGGCATACATTAGGGCAAGCATGGGAGTAAGTCCCACGATCGTGTGATAAACTATCTATATAAGGTTATAGTACCATGAGGCTACCATGCGTCAAGCATGCACTAGCCATGAGGAGCACAGGTTATGTGATCCATGAGGTGTCAATGAGGCAGGGCTGTGTGCCATGCCAATGCAACAAGGTATAACATCATATGACATCATGTTCTAGACTATTGTGACATCATAGGTTCTAGACCTCAATCATGTGACTCAATAAGATGACTGCAAGCGCTAATCTAATCTGATAAGATAAGATAAGATAGGCATGCACCTAGATAAGATAACTCAAGCGCTTAAGACTTAGGTCAAAAATGAGAGTCGTAACATCACCCTCCAACTAGGGTTGAGATTTCAGATCAAGAATAAGAACTATCTGCAAGCAAGGCACTTGGAAGTGCACAAGCAGGAACGATGATCAATATTCTGTAGAACCAGAGGTGAAGTTATTGAGCTGATGCCCAAAAACCTGGTCGAAGAGACCACAAGACATTTTCAATTGACGAGGAGCATTAGGGAATTTACAATGAAATTCTTCAATTGCATCTTTAGCATTTTCCAAGGATGAGGCAGCTTGCCAAGTATGCTCGAACTCATCATATCCTTTCCAATGGATAAGATATTGGAAACCATGACCAACAGGTTGAGAATCCACAATGTATTCAATCTCGTATTCTTCTGATCCTTCATCATTGATGGTAACAGGACCAGGACAGACAAGGGGTTGATTTTCCAGTGGTTCCACATGTGGTTTAACACATAAAACATTAACAATTGGACAAGCACAAATAGTTTTGGGGAACAAGAGTTCCATGGCATTTCCATATGTTTTAATGACTTGATAAGGTCCAATCCATTATTCTGTAAGCTTTTTCGAGGGTCTATCAGCAATGTCCATATGTTTAGTGGATAACCACACAAAATCACCAGGTTTGTAACCAGGTGCATCAGATCTATGTTTGTCTGCCTGAAGGCACATCTTTTCTCTATTTTTCTCCATATTTTCATAAGTGGTTTGCATATTAGCAGTGAAATCATGTGCTGCAGGGCTTTTCACAGAAGCGGGTTCAAAACCCATGCGAGGACTATATGTTTTTGTCAATTGAAACAGCAAGAATTTTGTAGATGATGATTGAGTGTTGTTAAGGTTGAATTGTATTAATGAAAGCCAATCTACCCAATCACTTTGTTTCTCTGCAATGAAGAGGCGAAGAAATTGTGCCAGTTCTCTATTGACTCATTCGGTTTGTCCATCTGTTTGAGGATGATATGCTGTAGACATCCACTTTTCAATTTTAAGGAGTTTTAATAAATCTGTCATCATTTGACTCACAAATTGCAGTCCCCTATCTAACACTATCGAGTTTGGTAAACCATGGTACTTCCATACATGATCTCTATATAATTCTGCAGTTTGTAATGCAGTAACGGTTTTGTTTGTAGGTATAAAGACGACTTCTTTTGAAAATCTATCTACTACTACCAATATACTATCTTTTCCTTTTGAAATAGGAAGGCCGGTTATGAAGTCAGCGCTTATATCCATCCATGGTGCTTTTGGCACTTCCAGTGGTTGTAACTTTCCAGCTGGAGCTATATTTGTGGGCTTCATATGAGCACACCTATCACATGCTTTGCAATATTTTTCTATGTCTGATTTCATCCCAGGCTACTTATAGTAGCAAGATGCAAGTTCGAGTGTCTTTTCCAAGCCTTTGTGACCAGCAATTGGATGATCATGAAATTGCATCATTACTTCCATTTGCAATTCACTAGGTACCCATAACTTTCTATTAATCCTTCATGGAGAATGGATCCATCAGGGTGATTAACCCCAGCATGCCAATATTTGATTTTATCAAACAAATCCATTTCTTCTATAGAACATATACAAGATTCAGGGATAAAAACCATTTGTTTGTTGTCATGTTCTATTCCCTGTCTATGATTTTCTCATTGGGATAAAGCATCTGCTTTTCCCATAGCGGTTCCTGGTTTGTTGATCAATATGTAGTTGAATCTAGAGAGATATTGTGCCCATCAAGCCTGTCTTCTGTTCAGATCTTGAGATGTCATAAAGTATTGTAGGTTTTTATGATCTATCCAGATTTCAAACTGATGTCTAGCACCTTCAAGATGATGATGCCATTGTTCTAACACCAATTGTATTGCTAACATCTCTTTATCAGCTATTGGATAATTCCTTTGTTCGGGTGTCATCGAGTGCGACATAAATGCTACTGGATGCCATTTGTCTTCTATGATCATAGACAATACAGCTCCAGTTGCAAAATCCGAAGCATCACATTCTAACCAATAAGGTGTTGTATCATCTGGATAAGCTAATACCGGTGCACTAGTAAATCTCTCTTTTAATATGTCAAATGCACTTTGCTGTGCAGATGACCAATTCCAAGGTTGATCTTTTTTTGTCAATTCATGCAATGGGTGAGCAATAAGCAAGTAATCTTTAATGAAACGTCTATAGAAGTTGGCTAAACCCAAGAAGCTGCGAACTCCTTTCATATTGGTAGGAGCTGGCCATGAGGCAATACCATCAAGCTTGTTTTTACTCATGGTGATACCGTCTCCTGATACATCCATGCCTAGCATATCCACTTTTATTACTTCAAAGAAGCATTTTGAGGGTTTTACAAATAGATCGTTCTCGTGAAGCTTTCAAAGTACTCTTCGTACAGCTTCTCTATGCTTTGCTACATCATTGTGTTTTGAAAAGATCAACAGATTGTTGATGTAGATTATTACAATATCCTCATCATCAGCGAAGATTTCATTCATCATTTGTTGGAATGTTGCAGGGCTATTGCACATCCCAAAAAACATCACAGTAGGCTCGAAGGCCCCTAAATGACAAACAAAGGCACCTTTCCATTCATTGCCTTCTTTGATTCGGACATTGTTATATCCCCATCTAAAATTCATCTTGGTAAACAATCTAGCTCCTTGAAGCTTATCTATTATCTGTGAGATTAACGGCAACGGTAGTTATTTTTAACCGTGCCCTCATTCAGATATCTATAGTCCATAACCATGCGCTTCTTTCCATCCTTTTTAGGAATGAAAAAGACAGGGGAGGTTTGTGGCGATTTAGAAGATCTAATGTAACCCTTCTTTAACTGTTCATTCACGAAACTTTTGACTTCATCCTGTTCCACAGGTCCCAATGGTATCACTCTTCCCTTTTTCAGTACAAAATTGGATTTGAGATCTACTGTGTGATCCCATGGTTTTCTATGTGGCAATCGTTCAGATACTTTCTCTGAGAATACATCTAAGTACTCATGATAATGCTTCGGAACTAATTTGAATGCATCTTTGCATTCAACTTTCTCATTGACAGGGAAGTTGTTTATGAGGTTGGCAATACGATACGTTTGTTCGTGTTCTTCAGAAGAAGAAAGCACCATTCATCACAAGGATTTGCACAAAGCAGGGCATCTATTGAGCTTTACAGCTCCTATGGTCCAATCGATATCAGGATTGTGGTCCCTTAACCATGTATAACTGAGGATCATTTCATTACATCCAAGATTTGTCACATCTGCTGTGACCTTCTCGCAATGATCCATATAGTCAATGACGAGATCTGTTTGGTATGCAATACTGCCAGCGGCGTTTAGAGTGCCATCCACGTTGTACACAGGAATGACTAGCTCTAGGGGCTTCAGAGGGATTCTATTTCTCTTGGCCCATTCAGTGTCTATAAATATGCCATTGGCACCACTGTCTAGCAGGGCGTTGCAAGATTTTTTTGTATGATTTTCAATTATATCAATTTTTAAAGTTATCTCTTTAAGAGGCTTTAACGAGTGCACTCTTTAGTCATTTGGGTATGACAAGGAGAAATATATTTTTTCTTTTATAACATAATTAAGTGCCCTTTTACTGGGGCCATGCTCAATACAAGATGCTGTTTCAGTTTTGTCTGTAGATAGGCTACCACATCGTACAGACGAAATAGAAGTAGAAACAGAAGCAGAACTAGGAACATGACTATCTAATACTACATTTGATTCAAGAGAAGAAAAAGAATTGAAGCAAGACTTTGCGAAATTGAAATGAAACAAGCTAGCACTATCTAGGCATCGAGCTCTCAGTACAAAACTATTACTATTACTAACTACAGATGGCTGGGAGGGACCCTTACCCAATAGGGGTTCCCTTAGGCTTTTCCCGCCACCTCACGATCTGCTATATACACTTTAAGAGTGTTAAGGTCCATACCGTCTAACCCTTTATGGGAGCTAGCGGCACTTGCCATGGTACTTGATGATGGAGTTTGCTCTCCGGTGGCTCTAACCTTTTTCCCTGCTTTGGAACACTGTTTCCGGTGTCTGCTGCGAGAGAAGCCACATTCTGCACATTGTGTAGATGGTGCCTTGCAATTTTTGGCCATGTGGCCGTCTTTTCCACAATTATAGCAGGATAGGGTCCCTGTAGCTTGGACCTTTTTATTTTCAGCTACTGCTGCAGCAAATGACTTTGATCCTCCTTCAAAATCAGAAGGCTCTTCCCATGAATGGTGCACTGCGTCAATATCCATAGCATTTAGGTCCTTTCGAGGGCCTTTTTGATATTCAAAGGCTTCTATTGCCTCTGCATAATGCTGTAAAGTGACTATATAAGAGGCTACTGTTTTGCCCCTTTTTCCATCAATGAAGATTTGCCGGACTATGTCTTGTCTGGCATTCTGCTCTAAGAGAGCAATCACCATATAGTCGCCACATTGAGCATCGTTGTGCAGCACCATCCATTTGGTCAAAAAGACCTGCATTCTTTCAGACACTCCTTGTTTGAGTGCCATGAGTTTCCTCAAGGCAATGTCCTTGTGATTTCCTAATGAAAATCGCCCTTTTAGGGTTTCCATCAGTTCAAAGTATTCAGGATAGGATCTCATGCATTGGTACTTGAGCATTTGATTACAGGCCCAACTGCCCGCACCATTCTTATCTTCAGCTTTCACCAATCCTATTCTTGACAGGGTTGCCAAGCATTTTTCTTTTTCAGAAGGATATGCCTTCAAATTCATTTTGATAAAGACTCCCATCTTGGTGGTCCATTCTTCAAAATGGCTATATGTTCCATCATAAGTACCAGGGTCCGGGACCACTGATATCTTCTTGTGCACTTTCATCTCAGTGCTCGATTCGCTTGTTAATGCAGCTGCCATGTTTTCTGTGGCTATGGCATGAATTTCAGCCTGCCTGGCCATGGTATTCAACGCATTTATAACCGCGTTCTGATCTGAGATTTGCTGCTGCAAGGATGCGAGCAGAGCAGTGAGGTTGTTGTTCAACATATTTGGTATAAGTGGGGTTTGGAATGAAGTAGGGTGATTGAGTTTCTATTTCGGGACACGAATGATCATTTGGATCATAGGAGGGGTCCTCTTCTATTGGAAACGGGAGATATTGCAATTCGGGGATTTCTTCCTTTATAGGGGTAGGCGATAGAAGATGAGCGAAGTTATGGGTTGATACTGAATAACAGTAGTTCTCGGAAAAGAATTGGGAAGCTATTGTGACTAAGTAATACTCATGAAGAGACCAATCACCAAGTTACCTAAAAGTAACTAAAAAAATACCAAAGTCACGAGCTCCAGACATGTGTCGAGGGTAGAAGTCAAAAGAACTGGAAATGCCTGGCTACAGCACAGATTTAGCTCTGTAAGGCTACGAGTCTCACAGAAGAAGCTCACTATTCTGAGGTTTGCACAGTATCGTCTCTGCTGTGCTGACCCACTATGCACTAAGGGATTGATCCTTATTTTCTAGCAGTCAGAAGTGTTTCCTCGAATGGGATCTACCCTGACAATGCGAACTAGAACGATGCTGGACCAATGTATATGCAGCAGTGTGGATCCGATTGCTTTTCAGAGACGGTAACCTGGTCAAGGGTTCTCTTTATACTCAATGTGAGTGGTCTTCCTTAACTCTGGGATCCAAGTAACCACAGCCAATAGAAACAAGCAAGGGGAATGGCATGATGAGGGCCTCGATAATTTGATGGTTGTGTCATGTGTACCGGTGATGGGTGAGGTAGTGAGAAAGAGTCTGTTCTTTTGTTGGCAATGACAAAACCTATACAGGAATTGCACTAGGTTACCCACAATCAAACGATAACTCAAGAAGGGGAATTGTTTAGTCAGGAATCAACCAGAACAGACTAAGGAGTCTGGCTGGTGCTGCATTCATTATATACTATGGTACACATGTTCTACATGAGGCATACATTAGGGCAAGCATGGAAGTAAGTCCCATGATCGTGTGATAAACTATCTATATAAGGTTATAGTACCATGAGGCTACCATGCATCAAGCATGCACTAGCCATAAGGAGCACAGGTTATGTGATCCATGAGGTGTCAATGAGGCAGGGCTGTGTGCCATGCCAATGCAACAAGATATGACATCATATAACATCATGTTCTAGACTATTGTGATGTCATAGGTTCTAGACCTCAATCACGTGACTCAATAAGATGACTGCAAGCGCTAATCTAATCTGATAAGATAAGATACAGTGACCTCGGAAACCCTTTCAATATTTGCCTCAACTGTGATGTGTGGAGCACACTGCCAGGGACTGTGGAAATTTCAGTTGGCTTTGGTGGTGTTATATATAGTACATACTCTTGGCTATGACATTGCCTCCAGGATCATGTGATGTGGTTCACACACCATTGAGATAGATTCATTCATTTTAAAACAACCATGTCATCAAAAGGTGTTGGCAATGCCAAAACCTATACAGGCAATGGACTAGGTCACCACAAAAGTCGAGAACTCAAGAGGGAAACTTGTTATGGTGGGAATCAACCAGAACAGACTAAGGAGTCTGACTGGTACTGGCATTGTTATATACTATGATACATAAGGCTACAATGAGGCTGCTTTAGGGCAGGTGCTTACTGATGCGATGACGTAGCATGAGAGTAACTACTATATAAGTACTAAGTGTTCACACGACTGTGGGAACGAGAGTCTATAACTACGACATGAGGCCACCATGCATTTAACATGCACTAGCCATGAGGTATGATGTCATAATGGTCCAGACTCGAGTCACGTGACATGATAAGATATGATCCAGCGCTTGATCGATAAGATAAGATAGACGCGCACTTAGATAAAATAAAATAAGATAGACGCGCGCTAAAGCTAGTGGTGCAATCAAGGGTTGTAACATTACCCCCCAACTAGGATCGAGATTCCAGATCGATTCAGAATTCCGTAGAACCAGAGGTAAAATTGACAACAGGAGTATTAAAAACACCCTGGAATAAAGCCCACGACATATTAAGGTGGCAAGGAGCACTAGGATTCTTTTTGTGGAACAAAGTGATAGCATCCTTGCCGTGGACAGCAATAGACGATGCAGCTTCCCAGGTACAATCAGAAACATTGTAACCCTTCCAATGAATCAAGTATTGGAAACCGCGACCAATAGGGCGAGAATCCACAATATAATCGATTTCGAACTCTTCGTGACCTTTATCGTCAACAGAGATAGGACCAGGCCGTACAACGGGCTGACCATCAAGTGGTTCCACATATGGTTTAACACGCGAGACATTCATGACATTACAAGCGGTAATCAACTTGGGGAATAACAATTCCACCGAGTTTGTGTACACATTAATGACCTGATAAGGTCCAATCCACTTCTCAGTTAACTTCTGAGAGGGTCGATTTGCGATTTTCAAGTGTTCCGAAGACAAGAGGACAAGATTGCCAATTGCATAAGCAGGTGCATCAGAGCGAGATTGATTGGCCTGTAGTGACATTTTGGCACGAGTGGATTCAAGATTAGCTTTGGCAGATTCCAAATTTGCTTTCATATCGGATGTGAATGCTTCTGCAGCAGGCGATTTCACTTGTCACGGTTCTATGCCCATGCGAGAAGTAAATGTCTTTGTAAGCTGAAAAGGGGTAAATCCCATAGATGACGATTTCATATTATTGAAATTGAATTGGGCCATTGCTAACCAATCCATCCATTGCGATTGCTTTTCCACGGCAAACAGGTGGAGATACTGGTTCAATTCTCTGTTGATATGCTCTGTTTGTCCATCAGTCTGCAGGTGATAAGCAGTGGACATTTTCTTTTTGATTTGCAATAATTTGAGTAGATCAATCATCATTTGTCCTGTGAACTGCGGATCACGATCAGATACAATAGATTCAGAAAGACCATGGTGTTTCCATACGGAATCTTTGTATAATTGAGCAGTTTGTGCAGCAGTTACGGTTTTATTTGTAGGGATAAAGGCCATTTCTTTTGAGAAGCAATCCACTACAACAAGCACACTGTCATATCCATGTGATTCCGGAAATCCAGTGACAAAGTCAGCTGAGACATCTTTCCAAGGTCCATTTGCCACCGGCAGCGGTTGTAGTTTTCCTGCAGGGGCTTTGTTTGAAGGCTTCATTCGAGCACAATGATCACAAGATTTACAATAGGTTTCTATATCAAATTTCATTCCAGGCCACTTATAGTAGCGAGAAAGAAGTTCTTTGGTTTTATCCAGGCCTTTGTGTCTGGCGAGTGAATGATCATGAAATTGCGTTATTACTTCCATGCGCAAGTTCCTAGGTACCCATATCTTTCCATCATATTCCCATAGTCCATTACTATATACTGATCCTTCTGCGATGGTGTGTTTCTTTTGTTCTATTTTTATTCTGTCGAAGAGTTCTATTTCCTGTACACTATGTATTTTGGAACTATCTATCATGATGGTATTTTGTTGTCGTTTTCTATTCCTATACTATGATCTTCTCGCCGAAATAAGGCGTCTGCCTTCCCCATTGAACTACCGGGTTTGTTTACTAATAAGAAGTCGAAACGAGATAAATAAAGAGCCCATCTAGCTTGACATTTGTTCAGATCTTGTGATTTCATGAAGTACATTAGATTTTTGTGATCTGTCCATATTTCAAACTGATGTCTGGCCCCTTCTAGATGATGTCTCCATTGCTCGAGAGAAAGAATGATCATGAGCATTTCCTTATCAGCGATTGGATAATTATGCTGTTCAGGTGTCATGGAGTGTGACATGAATGCGACGGAGTGCCATTTGTCTTCCTTAAGGGTTGACAATACTGCACCGGTGGCGAATTCTGAGGCGTCGCATTCAACACGATATGGGGCCGTGTCGTCCAGATAAGCCAAGATTGGCGCTGTGGTAAACTTTGTTTTTAAATTATCGAAAGCTATCTGTTGTGCTTCTCCCCAGCACCAGGGTTGATCTTTTTTTGTTAAGTCATGTAAGGGTCGTGCAATTAAGGAGTAATTTTCAATGAAACGTCGATAGAAGTTGGCTAGACCCAAGAAGCTTCTTACTCCTTTAACGTTATGGGGTACAGGCCATGTGGCTATTCCATCGAGTTTATTCTTGCTCATTGAAATTCCTTCTCCCGACACGTCCATTTCTAGCATGTCCACTTTGGTAACTTCAAAGAAGCACTTTGATGGTTTAACAAACAAGTCATTTTCATGAAGTCTCCGAAGTACTCTCCGTACTGCTTCGCGATGTTTCTTGACATCATTATGCTTCGAGAAGATTAACAAGTCATCAATATAAATAATAACTATATCGTCCATATCCACGAAGATTTCGTTCATCATTTGTTGGAACATTGCAGGACTATTACACATGCCAAAGAACATTACGGTTGGTTCAAAGGCCCCTAAGTGGCAGACGAAGGTTCCTTTCCATTTGTTGCCTTCTTTGATGCATACATTATTGTATCCCCATCTAAGATCCATCTTTGTAAAGAGTTGTGCTCCTTTTAGTTTGTCTATAATTTGCGAGATCAACGGAAGGGGATAATTGTTTTTAATCGTGCCTTCGTTAAGATATCTATAATCCATGACCATCCTCTTTTTGCCATCCTTTTTAGGTATAAAGAACACTGGAGATGTTTGCGGAGATTTAGAAGGTCTTATGTAACCCTTCTTCAATTGCTCATTTATGAACGATTTGACTTCATCCTGTTCGGCTGGGCCCAGCGGAATTAGTCTGCCTTTCTTTGGTACAAAATCAGGCTTTAGATCTACCATGTGGTCCTATGTTTTTCGTTCAGGGAGGCGTTTGGACACTTTCTCTGAAAACACATCTAGGTATTCTCTATAATGCTCAGGTATGAGTTTAAAGGCATCTTCTGAGCTAGGGTCTGGCAAGGTAAATTTGTCAGTATATACATTAGCTATGTATGTTTTCTCGTATTCATCCATTCTATTACAATAGGTACTATTGAGAACTTTGCATGACATAGGGCATTTGTCCATCTGTACATGCCCTGAGATTCAATCAATGGAGGGATTGTGGTCTCTTAACCATGTATATCCGAGAATCATTTGATTTCGGCCAAGATTGGTTACATCCGCGATTATCTTTTCATGCTGTCCCTGATAATCTATAATAAGATTACACGTGTAGGCAATGCCACCAGCGGAGTTAATGGTTTCATTCACGTTATAGACAGGTACCACTTTCTCCAAAGGGATAAGAGGAATGCGGCTTTTCTTAGCCCAATCCGTGTCAATAAATATTCCATTAGCACCACTATCCAGTAGGGCGTTTACCGAAATGTTTTTGTCTTTTTGAATTATATCAATTTTTAGAGT
>JBBPMR010000953.1:0-13105 GCA_038090415.1 Rossbeevera mucosa | reverse complement strand
TAGGCGAGATCAGTGTATTGATCCCTTGTTTAGGGCAGGTCAGATGTGCCTTAGATAGCGCTTCTCAGTACCTGCTTCATATAGTGCAGTACTGGTACATTTACTAATGCTATTAGCATAGTTAGTATAGATAAGGCTTATTAGTTTAATGTAACTCGAGTAACACTTAATGTTACTATCAAGCGCTGCCCTATAGACACTTGTATGTATGTCTAGGTCGATGATTAGTGTAGTAACTTAATTACCATCACTAATTCCAACACCCAAGCTTTTCTATGGGGCAATCATTCAGATACTTTCTCAGAGAATACATCTAGGTACTCATGGTACTGTTTGGGTACTAGTTTAAAAGCATCTTCACATTCAATTTTCTGATTGACTGGGAAATTGTTCACTAGATTGGCAATGTGATACATTTATTCGTGTTCCTCTGTACAAGAAAGCACCATTCGTTGAAAAGGGGCATCTATTGAGCTTTATAGCTCCTATGGTCCAATTGATATCAGAATTGTAATCCCTTAACCATATATATCCTAAGATAATTTCATTACAATCTGGGTTTGTCACATCTGCTGTGACCTTCTTATGATGACCCATATAGTCAATCATGAGATCTGTTTGATAGGCAATACCCCCAGCAGTGTTTAGTGTTCCATCCATGTTGTAAACAGGTACCACTAATTCTAGGGGTTTCAGAGGAATTCTATTTCTCTTGGCCCATTTTGTGTCTATGAATATGCCATTTGCACCACTGTCTAGCAGGGCTTTGCAAGATTGTTTTTTTCTATTATGTCAATTTTTAGAGTTATTTTCCAAAGAGGCTTTAGTGAGTGCACTCTTCTGTCACTCGGGTTATGACTAGGAGAAATGTTTTTTTCTTTTATAACAGAATTAAGTACCCTTTTACTGGGGCCATGCTCAATTTGAGATGCTGTTTTGGTTTTATCTATAGGTAGGCTACCACAATGTACAGATGAAATAGGAGAAGAAACAGAACTAGAAGGAACAGTACTATTTAAGACAACATTATTATCAAGAGAAGAAAAAGAATTAAAACAAGACTTTGCGAAAGAAAAATGAAACAAGCTAGCACTATCTAGGTGTTGAGCTTTCTTAGGTAAACTACTAACTATTTGCGACAGGGAGGGACCCTTACCTGATAGGGGTTCTCTTAGGCTTTTCCAAAGGCTTCACAATCTGCTAAGTATGCCCTAATAGCATCTAGATCCATGCCATCCAAGCTCCGTTTATAGGAACTGGTGGCAGCCAGTGTGGCACTTGATGATGGAGTTTGCTCTCCGGTGGTTCTCACCTTCTTGCCTAGCTTTGAACACATTTTACAGTGCCTGTAGTGGAAGAAGCCACATTCGGCACAACAAGTTGAGGGTGCCTTATAATTTTTGGCCATGTGGCTGTCCTTTCCACAATTGTAGCATGATAAGGTTTCTATGGCTTGAACCTTTTTTTTGTTTCAGCAACAGCCACAGCAAAAGATTTGGAGCCTCCCCCGAATTCAAAAGGTTCTTCCCATGCATGATGGACAATATCCACCTCCATGGCATTAGGGTCTTTTCGAGTGCCCTTTCAGTATTTGAAGGCTTCTATTGCCTCTGCATAGCATTGCAGAGTGACTACATAGTTGCTCACTGCTTCTGATCATTGATCATCAATAAAGATCTCATGAATGATATCTTGCTGGGCATTTTGCTCCAGTACAGTGGTGCCCATATAATCTCTACGTTGAGCTTCTTCATATAATGACATCCATTTGGTCAAATAGACCTGCATTCTTTCAGACGTGCCTTGTTTTAATGCCATGAGTTTCCTTAGGGCTATATTCTTGTGATTCTCTATTAAGAATAATTTTTTTAATGTTTCCATGAGGTCGACATAGTCAGGGTATTCATCTGCCCTCTGGTGCTTGTGCATTTGATTATGAGCCCAATTGCCTGCACCATTTTTGTCTTGCTCCCTAGTGGAGCCTATTCTTGACAGAGTGGCCAAGCATTTTTCCTTTTCTAAGGGATATGCCTCAGCGTTCATTTCAATGAAGACCTCCATCTTGGTGGTCCATTCCTTGAAATGGTTGTATGATCCATCATAAGTCCCTGGATCTGTTGCAAACACAGTAGTTGTCACTAGCTTTTCAACTTAGCACCTATAGCACCTATTTTCTTTCTTTCATTGTGTACAAAGTCCAGAGTGCTCTAAATATAGTACAAGCGCTCAGTCCTTTCTGATATCTTATCTCACAGCATTACATAATATGATGTCACTATGACATCACAGTCTAGACTAACATATGTTTGCAGCAAGGCATGCTTCTCTTCCATTCCAGTTCCCCCTTCTCTGAATCTTGTCTTTGAGGTGACTGAAGCCTTCTTGGTTTTGGTGTTGCCAACAGCAAGGCCACCTCCACAAGTCAAAGTAGAGAAAAAGATCTTGGTTGTCCCTGATCCAGGCAACTATGATCAAACCAACAACTGTTTTAACAAGTGGTGGGTTAAAATATGATCTTTATGGAGATGAACGGAGAAGCATACATCTTTGACAAAGATAAAACACTGGCAACACTGTCCAGGATAGGGTCATTAAAAGACCAAGACAAAAATGGAGCAGGATCTTGGGTGAGAAATCAAATGATGCACTGCAGAGCATCAGGACAATATCCAATGCATGCAACAATGGAAAAAGCTCTATGTGCCTGTTTCCAAATGGGAAATAACAAAGATATGTTGCTGGGGAAACTCATGGCCCTTAAACAAGGCTAAAATGAATGAATGCAAGTCTTCCTAACTAAATGGATGACATTATATCAAGAAGCAGGATATGGTGACTATATGGGAACTGCATTACTGGAACAAAATGTGTGACAGGACATAGTCCAGCAAATTTTCATTGACAACAAAAGACAAGACCATGTGCAGGACTATATAATGGTACTGCAACAAATGGCAGAAGCAATTGAGTCCTTTAAGACTCGAAAACAATATTGAAAGGATCCCAGTGCTATGGACATAGATACAGTCCATCAATCATGAGAAGAACCCTCTGAATTTGGAAAAGGTTCAAAATTCTTTGCCACTGCTGTTGCTGATGTCAAGAAGGTCCAAACCACAGGGACCTTAATGTGCTACAACTGTGGAAAGGATGGCCATATGGCCAAAAACTGCAAAGCACCATCTACTCACTGCGCAGAATGTGGCTTTTCACATGGAGGACACCATAAAACATATTCAAAACTTGGAAAGAAAGTTAGAGCCACCAGAGAGCAAACTCTGTCATCAAGTGCCACAGCAAGTGCCACTAGTTCCTCTAAAAGGGAGTTAGATGGTATGGACCTTAATGCCCTTAGGGCATATATAGCAGATCGAAAAGCAGTGGGAAAAGTTTAAGGGAACCCTTATCAGGTAATGGTCCCTTCCAGTCACAAGTAGTTAGTAGTTTGTCATCGAGAGCTCAACCCTTAAATAATGGTAGCTCGTTTCATTTTAATTTCACTAAATCTTGTTTCAATTCTTTTTCTTCTCTTGAAAATAATGTCATATTAGATAGTCATGTTCCTAGTTCCATTTCTGTTTCTTCTTCTATTTCATCTGTATGATGTGGTAGCCTATCTACAGACAAGACTGAAACAGCATCTCATATTGAGTGTGGCCCTGGTAAAAGGGTACTTAATTCTGTTATAAAAGAAGAAAAAATTTCCTAGTCATAACCTGAATGACAGAAGAGTGCGCTCATTAAAGCCTCTTAGGAAAATAACCTTAAAAATTGATATAATAGAAAATCACACAAAAAATCTTGCAACACCCTGCTAGACAGTGGTGCCAATGGCATATTTATAGACACTGAATGGGCCAAGAGAAATAGAATTCCTCTGAAACCCATGGAACTAGTCATTCCTGTTTACAATGTAGATGAAACTCTAAACGCCGCTGGCAGTATTGCCTATCAAACAGATCTCATAATCAACTATATGGGTCATCGTGAGAAGATCACAGCAGATGTGACAAACCTAGGACATAATGAAATGATCCTGGGATACACATGGTTAAGGAACCACAATCCTGATATCAATTGGATCATAGAAGCCATAAAGCTCAATAGATGCCCCTCTTCGTGCAAAGTCTTGTGATGAGTGGTACTCTCTTGTAATGAAGAACATGAACAATTGTACCGCATTGCTAGTTTCATGAACAACTTCTCTGTCAATCAAAAAGTTGAACATGAAGATGCATTCAATCTAGTACCAAAGCAGTATCATGAGTACTTAGATGTCTTCTCAGAAAAAGTATTTGAAAGATTGCCACTTAGAAAAGCTTGGGATCATGCAGCAGATCTTAAGCCCGATTTTGTGCCAAAAAAGGGTAGATTGATAACATTAGGATCTGCAGAACAAGATGAAGTTAAAAGCTTCATGGAAGAACAGTTAAAGAAGGATTACATTTGACCTTCAAAATCGCCACAGGCATCTCCTGTCTTTTTCATTCCTAAAAAGGGTGGAAAGAAGCGCATGGTCATGAACTATAGATATCTGAATGAGGGCATGGTTAGAAATAACTACCTGTTGCCATTAATCTCACACATAATTGATAAGCTCCAAGAAGCTAAATTGTTTACCAAGATGGATCTTAGATGGAGATATAACAATGTCCAAATCAAAGAAGGCAATGAATGGAAAGGTGCCTTCAGTTGTCATGTAGGGGCCTTTGAGCCTACTGTAATGCTTTTTGGGATGTGCAATAGCCCTGCAACATTCCAACAAATGATGAATGAAATCTTCACTGATATGGATGATATTGTAATCATCTATATCAATAATCTAATGATCTTTTCTAAACACAATGACATAGCAAAACATAGAGAAGCCATATGAAGAGTACTTTGAAAGCTTCATGAGAATGATCTATTTGTAAAACCCTCGAAATGCTTCTTTGAAGTAACAAAAGTGGATATGCTAGGCATGGATGTCTCAGACGAAGGCATTACCATGAGTAAGAACAAGCTTGATGGTATTGCCTCATGGCCAGCTCCCACCAATATGAAAGGAGCTTGCAGCTTCTTGGGTTTAGCCAACTTTTATAGATGCTTCATTAAAGATTACTCACTCATTGCTCGACCATTGCATGAATTGACAAAGAAAGATCAACCTTGGGATTGGTCATCAGCACAACAAAGTGCATTTGACACATTGAAAGAGATATTTACTAGTGCACTGGTATTAGCTTATCTGGATGATACCACACCTTATCACTTAGAATGTGACACTTCAGATTTTGCAACTGGAGCTGTATCATCTACAATCATAGAAGACAAATGGCATCCAGTAGCATTTATGTTGCACTCAATGACAGCCAAACAAAGGAATTATCCGATAGCTGATAAAGAGATGCTAGCAATACAATTGGTGCTAGAACAATAGTGTCATCATCTAGAAGGGGACAGACATCAGTTTGAAATTTGGACAGATCACAAAAATTTACAATACTTTATGACATCACAAGATCTAAACAGAAGACAAGCTAGATGGGCTCAATATCTCTCTAGGTTCAATTACATATTGATCAACAAACCAGGAACCGCTATGTGAAAGGCAGATGCTTTATTCCAATGAGAAGATCATAGACAGGGAATAGAACATGATAACAAACAAATGGTTTTTATCCTGGAATCTTGTATATGTTCTATAGAAGAAATGGATTTGTTTGATAAAATCAAATATTGGCATGCTGGAGTTAATCACCCTGATGGATCCATTCTCTTTGAAGGAATATGGTATTATAATGGAAAGTTATGGATACCAAGTGAATTGCACATGGAAGTAATGACACAATTTCATGGTCATCCAATTGCCAGTCACAAAGGCTTGAAAAAGACACTTGAACTAGCTTCTCACTACTATAAGTGGCCAGGAATGAAATAAGACATTGAAAAATATTGCAAAGCATGTGATAGGTGTGCTCATATGAAGCCCACAAATATAGCTCCAGCTGGAAAGTTACAACCACTGGACATGCCAAAAGCACCATGGATAGATATAAGCACCAACTTTATAACTGGTCTTCCTGCGTCAAAAGGAAAAGATAGCATATTGGTGGTAGTGGATCGCTTCTCTAAAGAAGTTATCTTAATCCCTACCAACAAAACAGTGACAGCACTACAAACTGCTGAATTGTATAGAGATCATGTGTCTTTTTCAAGCCTTTGTGACAATACCATGGTCTACCAAACTCTATAGTCTCTGATAGAGGACCTCAGTTTGCTAGTCAAACAATGGTCAATTTATTGAAACTCCTGAAAATCAAAAAACGAATGTCTACAGCATATCATCCTCAAACAGATGGACAAACAGAACATGTCAATAGAGAACTGGCTCAGTTTTTATGCCTCTTCATTGCAGAAAAACAAAGTGATTGGGTAGATTGGCTTTCATTAGCTCAATTCAACCTTAATAATATGCAATCATCGTCTACAAAGTTTTCACCATTCCAATTGACAAAAACATATAGTCCTCATATGGGTTTTGAACCCACATCTGTAAAAAGTCCTGCAGCATGTGACTTTGCTGCTGATATGAAATCTGCTCATGATAACATGGAGAAAAACAGAGAAAAGATGTGTCTGTATGCAAACAAACATAGATCAGATGCACCGGGATATAAACCTGGTGACTTCATGTGGTTATCCACCGAACATCTCAATATTGCAGATAGACCATCAAAAAAGCTCACAGAGCGATGGATTGGACCCTATCAGGTCATTAAACCATATGGAAATGCAGTGGAACTTTTGTTCTCCAAAACTATTCATGCTTGTCTGATTGTTAATGTTTCTTATGTTAAACCTCATGTTGAAACACTTGAAAATCAACCCCTTGTCTGCCCTGGTCCTGTTACTGTCAATGATGAAGGATCGGAAGAATACGAGATTAAATACATTGTGGATTCTCGGCCTGTTGGTCATGGTTTCCAATATCTCATTCATTGGAAAGGATATGACAAGTCTGAACGTACTTGGCAAGCTGCCTCATCATTGGGAAATGCTAAAGATGTGATTGTTGAATTTCATCGCAAGTTCCCTAATGCACCTTGATGATTGAAAATTTCTTGTGGTCTCTTCGACCAGGTTTTTGGGCATCAGCTCATTAACTTCACCTCTGGTTCTACTGATTATTGATCTGGAATCTCAACCCTAGTTGGGGGGTGATGTTACAACCCTCATTTTTCACCTAAGTCTTAAGCACTCGAGTTATTTTATCTTATCTAGGTGCGTCTATCTTATCTTATCAGATCTAATTAGCGCTTGCACATATTTTATCACATCACATGATTGAGGTCTAGACCTATGACATCATACCTCATTGTTTTGGCATGGCACACAGCCTTGCCTCATTGTCACCTCATGAATCACATTACCTGTGCTCCTCATGGCTAGTGCATGCTTGATGCATGGTAGCCTCATTGTAGTCTAACCTTATTTAGTTATATCACTCCCACGACCATGAGATCTAGTTACATGCTTACCCTAAAGTAGCCTCATGTAGAACATGTGTACTGTAGTATATAATGAATGCAACACCAGCCAGACTCCTTAGTCTGTTCTGGTTGATTCTTGACCTAACATAGTCCCTCCTTGAGTTTGCTTCGATTGTGGGTGACTTAGTGCAATTCCTGTATAGGTTTTGTCATTGCCAACATCATTACTCATAAAGGCCCTTATGAACCCACTGTCATGTTCTTCAGCTTGTGTAACTCTCCTGCCACCTTTTAGCACTTTATGAATGACTCATTCTGAGACATGATCACTGAAGGTTGGCTTATCATCTATATGGATGACCTCCTGATTTTCTCTCCCAATGATGCCACTCACACTGAGCATATCAAGCATGTCCTGCAAAGGATGCAAGAACTTGACCTCCACCTCTGTCTCTCCAAGTGTAACTTCACTACTAAAGAAATTGAGTACCTTGGCATGATCATCCAACCTGGACAAATTGCCATGGATCCTGTCAAACTTGATGGGATTGCCTCCTGGCCTACACCCACCAAAGTCAAAGAAGTTCACTCTTTCTTTGGTTTCTATTGCCCGTTCATCCCAGATTATTCCATCATTGCTTGCCCCCTCTTGGACCTCACCAAGAAAAACCTTGCCTGGTCCTGGACCCCTGCCTGTGAGCAGGCATTCCAGTTGTTAAAACAGCTCTTTCTCTTGAAGCCAATCCTTTGCCTCCCCGACCTCTCCACCCCCTTCACTATTGCCATGAATGCCTCAAAATATGCTATGGGTGCCATACTCCTCCAGACTGATTCCAATGGTGACTGGCACCCCTGTTCCTACCTCTTCCAAATGTTCTCTGCAGCAGAACATAACTATGACATTTATGATTGTGAACTCCTCGCCATCATCCATGCCCTCAATACATGGAGACATTATCTTCATGGTTCCTCCTTCCCTGTGCAGGTCTTCACCGACCATAAACACCTCACTTACTTCTGTCAGGCCCAACACCTGAACCACTGTCAAGCTCACTGGATTCTGGACCTCTCCGACTTTGATCTTAAGATCATCCATGTCACTGGCAAACTCCTCGCTAGCCCTGATGCTCTCTCTCACCACTCCAACCACTGTTCTGATGTCCCTGATAATGACAACATGGTCCTTCTCCCCAACTCCCTCTTTGTTGGTCTCATCAACACCACCGTGAACAACCATATTGCCTCCTTCTCAAAAAACTATCCCCTCATTTTGCAGGCCCTCCAAGCGTTGGATGGACTGATTCCCCCTGCATTTTGGTCTCATCTTGCAGACTGGCAATTTGAGGCTGGTGTCCTCACTTACAAAGGACATGTCTCTGTTCCCCCCAATGACTCCCTTCATCATTCCATCTTGGAATGTTGTCACGACCACCTTACTGCTGGTCACTCTAGCTACTTAAAAACTTGCCAGCTTGTCACCACTGAATTCTGGTGGCCTGGCCTTGCCCAATATGTATGGAAGTACATTGAGGGTTGTGCTCTTTGCCAGCAAAACAAGGCAAACACTCGTTCTACCATTCCCCCACTCTTGCCTATCAAGTCTTCCTGCTCCTGCCCCTTCCAACAAGTCTCTTGTGACCTCATCACTGACCTCCCCTCATCCTCTGGCTTTGACTCTCTCTTGGTTGTAGTCAACCATGGGCTTAGTAAGGGGGTAATTCTATTCCCCACAAAGAAAACCATCACTGCTAAAGGAATAGCCTTCCTTTTCTTTCACAAAGTCTACACTTGCTTTGGCCTTTATAACAAAATTATCTCTGATCATGGTCCATAGTTCACCTCCACCTTTGCCAGAGAGCTTGGACACCTCCTCAGCTATAACCTCTCCCTGTCCACAGCCTACCACCCACAGTCAGATGGTGAAACTGAACAAGTCAACCAAGAAGTGGAGACCTATCTCTGCATCTTCTGTGGTAGTAACTCCACCTCATGGTCTGATCTAATCTTCCACATCAAATTTGCACATAATCACTGCCCTCACTCTGTAACCAGTAAATTCCCATTCTCCTTGATCCTCAGCTTTGAACCTCATGCCCTTCCCTCTGTTATTGCTGACACCAATGTCTCCGCCATCAAAACACACCTCAAAGACCTCACCACTGCTCATGATTGTTGCCAATGACCAATTCTATACAGAAAAGGTACTAGGTCACCACCAAGATACTAAGACTTTAGAGGACAAGGAAGATGTTTAGGTCAGAAATCAACCAGAACAGACTGGAGTGTCTAGCTGGTACTGGCATTGTTATATACTATAATACATGAGGCATACTTTAGAGTAGGTGCTTAGTGAGCACTGATGTATTGTGGGATAAACTACTATATATGTACTAAGTGTTCACACATTCATGAGAATGGTGGTCTAGAAGTATGCATGGAGTTACCATGCCTTAAACATGCGCTAACCATGAGGTATGACATCATATGAGTATAGACCTGTGTCATGTGATGAGATAAGATATAGATTGGGCGCTTGGTTGATTAGATAAAATTGGTGCACACTTAGATAAAACAAGAAAAGATAATGAGTGCTAAAGCTAGGTTGCAAGATGAGGTTTGTAACAATAACGAAGCCCTTGCCTTCCATAAACTTGCTAGACAAGTCATGGCCTCCCAATTCAACTGATGTTTCATTCCCTTCACTCTTGAAGACAAAGTCTGGCTTGAAGCCAGGAACCTCCACTGCACCATGACCCACTCCAAATTCACCTCAATATGTGAAGAACCCTTCACCATCACCAAGGTCCTATCTCTGATCATGTACAAGCTGTGCCTCTCTAAAATGTGAAAGATCCATGACATGTTCCATGCTTCCCTTCAAACTCCATACCACAAGAACTCTGTCAATGGGAAGAACTTCCCTGTGTCACCCTCAGAACTTATAGAAGGCAAAGAAGAATATAAAATTGAATGAATTTTATGCCACTGTGGAACCCCATCTTGCCACATGTTCCTGATCTGACAGAAAGGATACTCCACTGAAGAAGACTTGTGGATTGCCAAGTTAGAGTTGTGGCATGCAAAATTTCTTCTCTCTAGCTAAAAGAAGCTTCACCCTCTTGCTTTCCCTTCTTCTCTCAATCCACCATCTTCTACCAACAAAACACCCCATTGTTTATACCCTTCTCTTCCACTGTCTCCTCCTCATCTCCCTCCTTGTTACTTCTTGACACTCTTGTTGACTTGTACACTTGAGAAACCCACTGGCCTGCCAGCATTACCAGCAGTATAAAGTTATGGCCTGCCATTCTGCAGTTTAAAGACCCTCTCTTGGTATTCTCGTCATCCCCAGGTTCCTTGTTCCTTGTGACCTTTGTCCTGAAGCTCCTCTTGTTGAAAAATTCCCTTCCTAAGCATGAATTTCTAAAACTGCTTCACTCCACACCATCTCTGTTCCATCTTCCCTTCCTTATTATTGACTCTCTGTTTTGAAATGCTCATATCTCATAATCTGCTCTGCCAGATCATTTGATTCTTGCACCATCTGAACTGTCTCGCTCACCACTTTCCATTGATCCACTAATTGCCCCAATTGCCCCATTCCTCCCTGAGATATCCTCATTTTTCGACACCATCTCCTCCTGGTCATTCCTATCCGCATTGACCACCCTGTGCTGGCACACCCCAGATCTTCCATAACCCACCTGTCTTTATTGACACTCTGGTCATCCTCTGATCACTGCATTCTGAGACATCCTCCTGGTATTCAGTATCCAGTCATTTCTTTTGATGTTCTCCTCAAATGCATCCTGTCTTGCACCATCACCATTTGCAGACAACTTCCCTGTCAACAATGGCTGCTGCCATTAACTCCCTGGGACTCTCTTATGGAAACTTTTAGTCCTTCACTGTTAGCTTGGACATAGTAAGGGGGTAATGTTATGATTCATTATTTCTTTTCTTTTTCTTTGTTTTCACCATGTTCCTCTAAGTCACTGTGTTCAAACCACACCTTGACTATGCTTTTTCTTAGAACCTTCACCATCTTGTTTGTCCTCACTTGGGACTACCCAGTCACTGCATTCAAACCACCCTTTGACTATTCTTTTCTTCTATGATGACTACTACCTATCATTCACTCCATTACCTCCTTGTCCTAGTCATCATTTCCTTCATCCGCTTCTGTGTTATGCTTGGTCCAGGTAGGAACAAGTGCAGCCTCTGTGAGAATAGGGTCAAGGATGCTACCGAGGAAAGGCAGCCACGGACGAGGATATCAAGGAGGTTAAATGCCTCGTTGATAGACGAAGGGCAAGGGGTGTCGCTTGGAGGTAGCAACCACAGGTGTCGAGCTATTGATTGTAGCAGCAACTGTAACTCAATCAAAATGGAGAGTTACTAGTCAAGCGTCCAGTCAAGAGTAGGACGAAGACTCGCAGAGATCCACATGAAAGGTGGCAGGAAGTGAGCTAGATTGCAAGAAGTGACGAAGTACAAAAGATACAGAGGTATCCAGAGGAGATCTAGCTTAGGGAATATGGACAGTATGGAAGGGTTTATATAAGTACAGGGAAATGAAGATGACTAATCAGATGGAACACCATGGAATATGGTGGAAGGAAGATGAGTAATCCGCAGTGTGAAGATGAGTCAGAATACTGCAGATGAGTAAGGGTTACAAAGAAATGAGTCAGCATGAGTAATGCGCAGCATTGTGATAAGTAAGCAAATGGAATATCATAGAACGGAATGTAAGGGGATACGTAATGCGCAGCATCAGAGATGAGTCATAACGACTGCGGATGAGTCAGAGTGAGTCAGGATGAGTCAGAGTGACTGTGGATGAGTCAGAATGAGTCAAGATGATGGATATGGATGAATAAGCAGTCTAGAGCTCAGGGTGCAGGGTAAGACCCAAAGGGGAATGAGGGTGTCGCCAGAGCGAAGGGGAAACACCGGAGATGCTTAGGAGCGCAGGGGAAAAGCAAGGGGAGTGGGCAGGGTAGCCCTGGTGAGGCTCAAGCATAGGGACTTGGTGGTCCGAAGTGAGAGCTGAAAAGAAAAGAAAAGACGGGTTGTAACATTCTGTACCTTTTAATCCCTTCCATCTACTTATAGACCTGTCCATACTTCATGTAGTCCCTAAGCTAGATCTCCTCTGTACTTCCTTGTACTTTGGTACTCCCTGCAATCTAGCCCATTATTTAGTGGGAAAAACCTCTGAAAGTCCTTGTCCCACTTCTGAGTGGATGCTCTTGACTTGTAATGCTTCACTTGATTGTGTTACTTTCATCTTGACATTTGATCAAGTGATACCTGTGGCCATCACTTCCAACAGCATCCTTGTTCTTCATTTGTCGAGACCTTCGATTCCAATGATACCTGTACCCTTGATCATCTATTCTGATGATACCTTGAACCTCTTATTCCACAGAGGCTACACTCACTCATATCTGGATGAAGCATAATGGACTGTGTGCCATGTGTTAACAATGTGTTGTGACGTTGTTGGCAATGACAAATCCTATACAGGAAATGTACTAGGTCACCCGCAAAAGTCGAGACTTAGAGAGGAGGGACTATTGATGGTCGGAAATCAACCAGAACAGACTAAGGAGTCTGGCTGGACT